>OVBJ01001900.1:0-22679 GCA_900406535.1 Noccaea bulbosa
AGAAGAGAGTGTGAGGATATGTTATGCCAGCAATATTGCAAAACTTGCTCTTACTGCTTATGGATTCTTGATACATTCTTTCCAGTTGAGCAACGTAGGGGTTCTTAATGAATTAAATTCGCAGCAGATCTCCACCACACCTCCTAGTGAGACCCCCAGTCAGTTGCAAAAAACGAATGGCGATGCACAGCTTGCACAGCGTAGAAAAACTATAGCTGAAGTTGTTCAGGAGCTTGTTATAGGTCCAAAACAAACTCCAAATGTTAGAAGAGCACTCCTCCAGGACATAGGGGAGCTCTGCTTTTTCTTTGGTCAGAGGCAGAGTAATGACTTTCTACTACCGATACTCCCTGCATTTCTAAATGACAGAGACGGACAGCTAAGATCTGTATTCTTTGAGAAAATTGTTTATGTTTGCTTCTTTGTTGGTCAGAGAAGTGTGGAGGAGTATCTCTTACCTTATATTGATCAAGCTTTAAGTGATCAGACAGAGGCTGTCATTGTCAATGCATTGGATTGCTTATCCACATTATGCAAGAGTAGTTTCTTGCGGAAGAGAGCTCTCCTCCAAATGATAGAGTGTGTTTATCCTTTGCTGTGGTATCCATCTCAATGGGTAAGGAGGGCAGTTGTCACTTTCATAGCTGCCACTAGTGACTGCTTAGGTGCAGTCGACTCTTACGCTTTTATTGCCCCAGTAATACGCCCCTTTCTCAGTAGACTGCCTGCGTCAATTGCTTCCGAGGAAGGTCTACTTTCATGTTTAAAGCCCCCAGTCACAAGGGAGGTAGTTTACGGTATCCTTGAAACTGCCAGGAAACCAGAAATCGCGGCAAAACAGCGAAAGATATGGTACAGTTCGTCACCTCAGTCCAAAGATTGGGAGACTGTTGATTTTTTTAACAAGGATACTGGGAACTTGAACTCAATGGAACGCGGGGCAGAACAGAAGAAAAGTGTGGAAGGACAAAAACCGATTATGAATGCATCGCAGAAACAAGAAGTTCAGGGAAAGCGTGCAGAAAAAAGATGCTAAACTGAGAATCCCGAGAAACCCAAGACTCAATGCTTCGAACACAGCTGAGCTACGTGATCCCTTGTATCCAGAGAAGTTACAGTTTTCTGGGTTTATGGCACCATATATAACTGATCCAGAGAGCATACCTCTCTATTCGTTTAGCATGGACAAACGAGCACCTATGAATCCTCCTGTAGCTTCTGAGTCTTCATTGCAAATGAACTCTCTGGGAATGGGTTCGTTATCAGTGCCATGGATGGATTCCATGAGTAAGTCATTTAACTTGGCTAGTTCGGTTCCAGTGCCTAAGCTGGTTTCTTGGTCTTTCCATGTCGGTACCAATCCTAAACAGTATTACAGAGTGGTGCATGAGCCAGAAAGCAGAGAAAATGATCAAATGTCCTCAGCCATCAGTAAATTTCAAGACCTTGGTGTATCAAGCTCCTCAAAAAGTGCTTCTGTAACTTCAGAAGATGCCTCTTCAACATCAGACATTGTAGGAGAACCATCTCTGTCTAGGACATCGGTTCCGGATTCAGGTTGGAAGCCTCGTGGAGTATTAGTTGCTCATCTACAGGAGCACCGCTCTGCGGTCAACGACATTGCCACCTCAAGCGATAATAGCTTTTTTGTTAGCGCATCAGATGATTCGACCGTGAAAGTGTGGGACTCTAGAAAACTGGAAAAAGACATCTCGTTTAGGTCAAGGCTAACATATCATCTTGAGGGAAGCAGAGGGATGTGCACAACGATGCTTCGGCGCAAGTTGTAGTTGGAGCCTCTGACGGTGTGATACATATGTTTTCCATTGACCATATCTCCAGAGGCTTGGGGAATGTAGTGGAGAAGTATTCAGGCATTGTTGATATTAAAAAGAAGGCGCTCTAGTTTCTCTCTTAAATTATACAGCTGATAGCCTTTCTGGCCCGATGGTTATGTATAGTACCCAAAACTGCGGAATCCACCTTTGGGATACAAGGTCAGATTTAGATGCATGGACACTGAAAGCAAACCCCGAAGAAGGATATGTGTCTTCTTTGGTTATAAGCCCTTGCGGGAATTGGTTTGTCTCGGGGTCTTCAAGGGGAGTACTTACTCTTTGGGATTTGAGATTTCGTATTCCCGTAAATTCATGGCAATACCCTGTCATATGCCCCATAGAGAAGATGTGCCTCTGCTTTCTTCCTCCAAGCGTCTCAGTGTCCACCACTATGAGACCTTATATTTATGTTGCTGCTGGTTGCAATGAAGTTTCACTCTGGAATGCAGAGGGAGGTAGCTGTCAGCAGGTACTGTTGTTTTACCACCTTAACTGTAGCTTTTGTACCTTCTCGAGTTTGCGAATACAAAAAATGAAACACGAGAGAGCAAACCGAATTCAGAGAGTTTATTAGTGGTGACTGGAAGACTCTATTTTGATAGAGTAGACTATATCATTAAGTTAGATACTGAAATGGACTTGTAACTGAGCTGATTCTGTTGGGATTCTTTAGGTATGGAGGGTAGCCAACTATGAAAATGAGATGGAAGTTTCGGAGTTTCAATGGAAGTTACCAAGCAATAAGGTAAATCCCAAGTTGAATCTCCGCCAGAACATGAGCTCCAAGTACAGAATCGAAGAGTTGAATGAGCCTCCTCCTCGGCTTCCTGGTATCCGCTCCTTGCTTCCTTTACTCGGGGGTGACTTGTTAACCGGTGGTACTGACTTGAAGATTCGGCGTTGGGATTACTCCAGGTCCTTATTCTAAAACTTCAATTTGAACCTTTCCTTTTTAACAAACAAACGCTTGCTTTGTGACACCTCTTGTTTTGGAACCATCACAGCCCTGAGAGAAGTTACTGTATCTGCGGTCCTAGTTTGAAGGGAGTTGCAAACGATAATTTCTACGAGCTCAAATCCAACTCCGGAGTGCAATTTGTTCAGGTCTGTTGATTAAATAACTCTCTGATCTTGCAGGTTAAAGTCACTTTCTAATTGATAAGCTTTTAGTAAACTTCATCTTCAAAATTGTGTCTTTGGCAGGAGACAAAGAGGCGGCCTCTGGCGACCAAACTGACAGCAAAGGCGGTTCTTGCAGCCGCTGCAACAGACACAGTGGGTTGTCACCGTGACTCCGTTCAGTCTTTGGCATCCGTGAAGCTGAACCAGAGACTGTTGATATCAAGCAGCAGAGATGGAGCCATTAAGGTCTGGAAGTAAAAAATCCACGATGGTCTTTTGTGTACCGTGTTGTTATAGTGTTTTTTTGTTCTATCGTTTCATTGTAACATCAATTGCTAAAAGAATTTTTTTAGCTTTGTATCTGTATTCTCGTGTAGTATCGATTTCAGCAGAGAAAAACCGATTCACTATAGTATCTCTGTAGCTCAATTTTCGAAAATGCTGCATCAATGGTTCTGTTTTTTTTTTCTTCTTTTAAGATTCAAGCTAATAGTGGTGAATTACGTCAGTCTGATCATAAAGTTTCTGCAACTGTGTTTGGTTAGAATCCGTAATTGAATCTGGCCTCATGTTTTTGTAGTAGACAAATTGATTGGTACTTGTTCAGTCGATTTATTTGCAAGTATACATATGATATAACTCATGGTTGCTACAAAATCTTGTAACTTTAGTCATCAATCAATAAACACTCGTAGTAGTCACTGATTCAATTCTTATCGTTCTTCCTGTTTCGGTAGTCTTCTTACGTTAAAAGCTGCAATTCAATTTGGTTGTAGGCCCCAAAGAAAGGAGTTAAAGTGGTTACCAAGAAGAAGCCTGTAAGTGATTTTGTTCTGCACTCTCTCTCTCTGAAATTTTGTATATGTTCTTAGTGTTCTAAACATGTCCTGTGTTTCAGGAGAAAGTAACAAACCCTCTCTTTGAGAGGCGTCCAAAGCAGTTTGGGATCGGAGGAGCATTGCCACCAAAGAAGGATCTCACTAGATACATCAAATGGCCAAAGTCAATCCGTCTACAGAGGCAGAAGCGTATCTTGAAGCAGAGATTGAAGGTCCCACCAGCACTTAACCAATTCACCAAGACCCTTGACAAGAACTTGGGTAATTATCACTAAGACCCTTTTCTTGCTCTGTTTCTACATATCACACCCTCTAGCTATTTTTACTCAATGGTTGTTTAATTGTTTGGTATAACTGCAGCGACTTCTCTGTTCAAGATTCTCCTCAAGTATAGGCCCGAGGACAAGGCAGCCAAGAAGGAGCGTCTTCTCAAGAAGGCTCAGTCTGAGGCTGAGGGCAAACCTGCTGAGTCGAAGAAGCCAATTGTTGTCAAGTATGGTCTTTACCATGTCACCTACCTTATTGAGCAGGTCTCTTTCACTTTATGACTAGTTTGATTGTCCTCTCTATAATAAATAATGGTTTTTTTTGTAAGCTTGCGGCAGGGATCTTATCTGAAACTTGTCTCTTTTGTTTGATTGCAGAACAAAGCGCAATTGGTGGTGATTGCTCACGATGTGGACCCTATCGAGTTGGTTGTCTGGTTGCCTGCACTGTGCCGGAAAATGGAAGTTCCTTACTGCATTGTCAAGGGCAAATCAAGATTAGGAGCGGTAATTATAAGATTGTTTACTTGAGCCTTGAGGCCATTACTCATTTATCTCTTGTAATCTCATTTGCTGCAGATTGTTCACCAGAAAACAGCGTCTTGCTTGTGTTTGACCACAGTGAAGAACGAGGACAAGATGGATTTCAGCAAAATCCTGGAGGCCATTAAGGTGAGATGCCTGTTTCGTTTTCAATTGCTATGCATACGTTTAGATTCTTTGAGCAATAAACTCAAAACGTTTTCCGTTATTCGCGTAGGCAAACTTCATTGACAAGTATGATGAGTACCGGAAGAAGTGGGGAGGTGGAATTATAGGTTCCAAATCTCAGGCCAAGACTAAAGCTAAGGAGAGAGATCTCGCCAAGGAAGCTGCTCAGAGGTTGAATTAGAGAGACTCTCTCAAGTGTTTCGTTTTTTTGGAGGATGTTAATTTTAAATTTATATAAGAGTATGCATCTGTTTTCGCTGTTGGGATCTATTGACATATCATTTGTAGCATTTTTGTTTTTTTGTTTTGACTTGGGATTTACAGAGTTACTCGTTGAGAAGTTTGAACAAACAACAAAACGAAAAGGTTTTTTTTTTTGCACATGTAAATCAGTAAATGACTAGCGTTGACGACGAATCGACCCCATAAATCTTCTGAATGACACGAGTTTTCACGATTAGTTTTTATAAGATTAAATTTAACAATCAACAAAACAGAAAGCATTCGTAAAAGGTTTTAAAAAATAAAGCAGTGACGAAAGCAAACACCGACCGACCTCTTATCCTTTTTTAGGTCAGTGCCATGTCGACAAGTTCACGTTAGAATCTGGTACTCCCGCTGTCCTCTCGCCACGTGTCCTTAAACTTAGGATAACCTAACACCGGATAACAAACATGGAATCGAACCAGACATAAACCGGATTCACTTACTGAACTGAATGACCAAACCGGAAAAGTTGTACATCGACCGACATCAATGTCCTTGGCACGACGTTAATCAAATTTTGTCTTGTTTTATTTTGCCTATTAAATTGTACCCTTTTTCTAAGATCCAATGAAAAGTGTGTGAACCAACAACTGTAGCAAACCACACATTTCTTCTCCAAGATATATTCTATAAATTTAGGCTCTTCCTTTCATGTCTCTCCTGTCGTGTTCTTGCAGAGATAATTAAAAGAGCCTCGAAAATTTCACAGACTTGTCTCTCTCCCTCTCTCTCACTCTTACCGGATTATAGCTTCTGTAAAATTTCACAGTCCTAAACAAACAAGAATAAGAAAATGAGCAACAGCAAATCATGGACTTTCCTCACTGCTCTTCACTCAGGCGCTGGGTAATCTACTTTTCTTCATCATAACATTATTTCCTCTGTTATAGCATTTTCTGTATTTCGATTTCTAATTCAAAACTCGTAACTGGTTGTTGCTTTATTCAGGCCCGTGGTGATGTTGATGTATCCATTGTAAGTTTCTCTTCTCTTATTCGATTACTCTTCTTTTCTTAAATAGAAACAAAATCTGAATTTTAATTTACAATTTTTTCGATGTTGTTATAGGTACGCATCGGTGGTGGCGATGGAGAGCGCAACGAAAGTAGACGATGAACAGTGGCTTGCCTACTGGATCATATACTCGTTCCTGACACTCACGGAGATGATTCTGCAATCGCTTCTGGAGTGGATTCCCATCTGGTATACGGTGAAGCTTGTGTTCATCGCCTGGTTGGTTCTGCCGCAGTTCCAAGGCGCAGCTTTCATCTACAACCGTCTGGTTAGAGAACAGTTCAAGAAACACGACGTCTTTGGCTCCTCCTCCAACTCCAAGCACACCAAGCCTAACATCCTCCAGTCCATTTTCCCCAACCGGGTTAATCTTTCGTCTCTCTTAGATTTTATAACTTAATTTTAAATCTTGAAAGGAAAAAAAAAAACGTAAATGTGACCTTTTGTTCTGTAGATTTCGAAATTGGTCAAAGAAATAAATTCTTTTAGATTGATGCACTCTATTAATATTTAATCCTGGGAAACGTAAAGAGTGCCTAATTTTCTAACGTAGCGAGGATTAGCATGTAACAAGTGTATAACTTGAATTTAGTACTCGGTAAGTTTTTTTAATCAATGTGATTTTGATTTTCAAAATGTGTATATTTTACAGGAGGGACACGAGACTCATTCTCACTGACGGGAAAAGAGGAGTGAGTAGACAGAAGAAGAAGCCTGACCAGTATTGTAATGGAGCTTTGTGGTGGTCCCGTCGCGTCTCTTGTTTAATCTTACTTTTGCTTTTAACAAAATGGGTTTGAGAATGATGATTATGATGACTAATGAGGTGTGTAATCGTTTTTAATTAGAAAGTGGCATCTTCTTGTTGTGTCGCGTTAGCTTTCCACGCATATAATAATTCCATTCGGGAACGCTGTGTCAATGCTATTGTTCAACCGTTTTATAAATTTATGAGGATTGTTATTATTATGTCATCAATCATGTTACAATTTTTATGAGTGCACAAGTTTTATTTTGTCCAACCACTTTAAATAGCATTACAACTGTGTAGACTGTATACTACATTAGTAATGATTAATCTTGTTGAAACTTGAAAATGGAGCCATCATGTAACTCGATATATCCTCAGGATTGGTAAATAGGGAATGAGAGAACCATACAAATTCCTTTCAGTAAAAGTGATGTCTCCATCGTCATCCACTAACGATACTCGTCTGTCTATCTACGACGACAACCTCGTTTTATAAATTCGAAATCATTATAAGACTAGAAGCACACTCATAATCATAAGCCATAAATACGAGTCTTTAAACATAAGCAAAAGTCAAATTTTCCATAAACATTAAGGGAAAAAAGTTAGTTTAGCCCTAATTGATAGTTTAATTACTAGAATAGCTCTTAATTTTTTTTTATTATTAATGTGTTTTTTATGTCTATTTTGCCCTCAAATCCTTTGTTAACAAAAAATTCAAATTACAGAAAAATGAGAGACACGACGAGAGTCCTATGTTTGTTTCAAGGGTTTTCTTTTATTTTAACCATATATTCTTAATTTATTTAGTTTGTGATTTAATTTTTAAATTACAATGGCATATATGTAATAAAAAAAGAACTACAATGGTTTAACTGACTTTATATATCTTTTTCACTAAAACTTTTTGAATGGGTGTTAGATTAACAATATCTCTTTGAATTAGTGTCAATCTGACTTATTTTCTGAAGAAATGTAACACAAAGTCATAAGGAAAATACCTTGTGTCTGTGTGTAAGATCAATATGGTTGGGCTTTGAAATCCAAAATGGACCCAAAGAGATGGCCCCATCTATACAACTAACGAAGAAAAAACCCTAATTTTTTCGTGTATCACACTGTTCTGACTTCTGTCACTCTCTGAAAAATGGTAATCTCTTGCTCCGACTTCGATCGGTTGTTTTAGTAATAGTAAAAATGGTAATCTCTTCTTAGATTGTGTACTGTAGTGTAGTGTTTCGGCAGACAAAAATCGAATCACTCTCCAATATTTATTTAGCTATATTTTCGTAATTGCTGCGTTAATGGATTTACTGTGCTTTCAGATCGTTTGTTTGAAGATAGTATTTGGTTTTGGTTTTTGTGTGTCTGCTCTTGAGTTATATAGAACAATTTTATTGGTTTCAGGAGAAAGTGACAAACCCTCTCCTTGAGAAGGGTCCAAAGCAGTTTGGGAATGGAGGAGCAATGCCACCGAAAAAGGATCTCACTAGATACATCAAATGGCCAAAGTCGATCCGCTTGCAGAGGCACAAGTGTATCTTAAAGCAGAGGTCGAAGGTCCCACCAGCACTTAAACGATTCTATAAGACCCTTGACAAGAACTTGGGTATTTATCACAAAGACCCTTTTCTTGCTCTGTTTCAGCCTATGTTCTAAAAATCGCCGATTTATCCGATTAATCGCTCCAAGGTGGGTGACCGTGATGATTTTTGCTAATCGGTGACACTATTTGGTCAAACGTTGTTTGACTAATTTTACCCGATTAATTACAATAATCACCGATTAATTCTGTAAATCGGTATATCAAATCTATATTTTTTCTGAAATCTGATTGGTTAAGTTGATAATTATTTGTAAAATCCGATCCAAAAATGAAAGCTCATTCTGTTTATAGTTATTTTAACCCAAAAAACATGTGGTTAATCGTTTTCAACAAATTAATTTGGACATTTATCCTCTAAACACAAACTTGACTATTTTTTGTCTTCTGTACTATATGTGAATTTAAAAAAATCTTTAATTTAGGTTGAAAAATATATGATTTTCATACTAATATGTCATCTTATATATAAAATATTTAAAATATATAAAAATATAGCAAAAATTCTACCCCGATTAATCTCCGATTTATTAGCGATTTTTTAAAAATCGCTAATCGCTGCCTGACCGAACGATTACCGATTAGCGAGATTTTGAACACAGGTTTCAGCTATATCACACTAGTGTGGATGTTATCTTTTTTTTTCATATTACCCTCTAGCTATTTTACTCAATGGTTGTTTAATTGTTTGGTATAATTGCAGTGACTTGTCTGTTCAAGCTTTGCCTCAAGTATAGGCCTGAGAACAAGGCAGCCACTAAGGAGGGTCTTCTCAAGAAGCCTCAGTATGAGGCTGAGGGCAAACCTGCTGAATCTAAAAAGCCAATTGGATCCAAGTACCGTCTTAACCATGAGACTTACCTTTGTAAGTATGACGAGTACCGGAAGAAGTGGGGAGGTGGGATTATGGGTTCCAATTCTCAGGCCAAAACTTAAGCTAAGGAGAGATTGAATGACACTCACTCTCTCTTAAACTGTTTTATTTTTTTGAGGATGCTAATTTTATTTAATTTGCACATTAACACTTTAAATCAAACCATTTCTCTTTCTGTATTCGTCTACATGTTTCCGTGAATCGACCCCGGGATTTACAATGTTACTATTTGAGAAGATTTTGAATCCACCTTGAGAGACCATATTAAGCTTTTGTGTTCAGATTATGACTGATTTAAGCTTATCTAGTTATCTGTATTGAGAGTGTCATGACTTATGGTACGTAACGAAGACATGAAGCCACACTCCGTCACTGTCGGCTCCTTTTTTTTTTTTTCACCTTTTTCACCTGTAAAAGGTAAAACTAAACGTGTAAAAGTAACACGTGAAATAAAGTAAAAACCCTCATCTTCCCTTTCGATATTGCCAGCCGCTTCATCTCGAGAAGTTTTCCTATATCCTCTCTTCTTCTCTTTTTGTCCTTTTTTGTTTGTTTATCCCTTTTTTTTTTCTTTCTTAAAAACACTTTTCTTTTTCCTCCTTAGTTCGTCACTTCAATTCGTTCATCGTCCTCTCCTTTTATATTTATTATGGATAACAACGAACTGAACGAAGTGAAGCAAGAGATTCTACAAACTTCTACTCCTCTGGCTGGCTTTACCGGAGAAGTCACTGTCACTGTAATCGATCTCTGTAGCAGCGATGATTCCGACATTGAGGAAGACGTCGGTCGATTGGAGGATTCAGGAAGCGCCTACCCTAAGTATAATTCTGGAAATCCCATCGGAGCGAAGAGAGCGCGAGATTCTGCTTTTGGAGGTTCATCGGAAGTGGACATGAATCATGCGAAGAAGTTGAATGTGGATGAGCTAGCAGTCGTATCGCCTGAAGAATCCGGCCAATCGACTCCGCCGGCAGATGCGACGCATGCTATTCCGGCGGATCCATGCAATGTCTTCAGGCCTATGCCGCCGCAGCCTCCGCCGTCCTCGGGGGTGCCGTCCGGTAGAAGTGGCAGTTGTAAGCAGTTCTGGAAAGCTGGTGACTATGAAGGAGTATCTTCTGATGGCAATTGGGATATTACTTCAGGTAAACCCAAAACGGAAATGTTGAAATTGCCAACGAAAAATTCTTATTGCTAATTTTGGCTATTTAACAGTTACATGGAAATAGAGTTTCGAATGTTGATCAGAACAAGAATTTGTATTCAATTGTTTGACATAGATTGATACCTATTTTGCTAGATTGATACGCATTTTGCTGTTAATTTTTTTTTGTCTCAAGGTGGCTTTGATCATGTAAGAGTCCATCCCAAGTTCTTGCATTCTAATGCAACCAGTCACAAATGGGCTCTTGGGGGTATTTTTCTTATTGAGTAACCTTGATTCCAGCTAATTTTACAACAAAATTGCCTCTTCTTTCATAAGCTAATCTTTTTTTTTTAATATGTTCTCTTGTGTAGCTTTTGCAGAGCTTTTCGACAACGCTTTAGATGAGGTGAGTGTAGTTTCTAACTTGTTATACCAAAGTAATACACCGACTGAAGCGCGTTTAGCTTCTGCTTTGTGGTAATGGTTTCTTTCTCAATAATTCCAGGTTGCCAGTGGAGCTACATATGTTAACGTAGACATGCTCGAAAACAAGAAAGCAGGAAACCGGATGTTACTAATTGAGGGTATACACTTTATTTGGCATATCCCAATAGAATCTCTTCCCTGTTTTATATTTATGTGTCCATCACTTTTGTCCACTGCTCTATACTTAAGTAGCAGCATCCTTGTATTTGAAAATGCAGATAATGGTGGTGGGATGGATCCTGAAAAAATGCGGCAGTGCATGTCTCTTGGATACTCTGCCAAAAGCAAGCTTGCAAACACCATTGGGCAATGTAATTATTCTTTGTGAACCCGATTATTCCTTATATCAAAATGTTTGCAGGAAGTGGCCTGATTCATTTTCCTGCTTATAGATGGCAATGGATTTAAGACCAGTACAATGAGACTTGGAGCTGATGTCATTGTATTCTCGCGTTGCCCGGGAAAAGATGGAAAGAGGTTAGTCGTTTATTTACCAATTCTGGAAGTTTGCTTTTGAGCCCTGTTTTTGATCATTCTGGTTGGATTGTATATTCACCAATCACCACCGAAGATTGTGACCAATAGCTAAAGTTATAATCTTCTGTTACTTGATGTTGTTTTTAGCTCTACGCAGAGTATCGGGCTCCTATCATATACATTTCTGAGGAGCACAGGAAAGGAGGACATTGTTGTACCCATGGTAATCCTTTTTTGTTTCACTGTGTGTGGCATTGCTAGAGAACAACTCAGATGGTCTCACACTTGGTTCCTCTATTCTGAGTATTATGCTGGAATTAAATACCATTCAATCGTTTTGCCCACAACGTGATTCTTCGGATCTTTCGTTAGACTGTTTCTCAGTGGCATGCATTAGTTAGATTACCTAGACATTATTTTTTAAGGCTATCTTTGTTTAGACTTGGAGAAGTGTTGACCACTAATGTGTTTTTTAAATGAATGGATATTTATAAAGTAAGCTAGCAAAATTTTTACTAAGTCAGTTTAGAGTTTGATATCAGAATTCTTATTAGTTAACTGCTCCGTATTGCAGTCTGTAACTTATGATTGCTTTACATTTAACTAATACATTTTGCAGTCTGTAAATCTGTATCACGTAAATGGTATTCCTCTGCTTCTGATTATTTTTAGGTTAAACTTACAAACGCATTACAGTTCTTGATGTAGTATTTTTTGTAACTATGATCTGTTCCTTGAGGATTTTGTGGCATAGCAGTTACGCATTTATAAACTCATGGTTGTTTCCTTATCTCTCAGTACCTCGGCTTACATCTTATTTTAATTCTTGTGATGTGATTTATTTAACCAGCTTGACTACGAAAGAAGAGATTCTGAATGGAGTAAATTAGGCAGGTCTTCCCTTATTGATTGGGATAAAAATGTGAAAACAATAGTTCAATGGTCGCCATTCTCTAGTGAAGAAGATCTTCTTCGTCAGGTAATTATCTTCTCTTTTTTTAAAGTAGTTGCTCAGTCACTTATTCATACTATTATTTCAGCGAGAGGCAAAGATAAGAGTCAATTATATAATGATTATTTCAGTGTATTCTGAGCTATTTGAACTTGAATTTGTCCTCTATCACTCTTTTGATGTGGTTTTCATCTTTACTATTTTTATTTGAAAATCTTTTTTACTAATGTGTTAATTCATTTGTTGTAGTTTGATCTAATGAATGATCGTGGCACACGGATAATCATATATAACCTGTGGGAGGATGACCAAGGGATGTTGGAACTTGATTTTGACTCTGATCCTCATGTATGTATTTTTATTGCTGAGTGTATGTGGATTATTGTCTGAGATGATGCTGACCTCTTTATGTATAACAAATAACATATTGTTTATCTGCAGGATATCCAACTTAGAGGCGTGAATCGGGATGAGAAAAGCATAAAAATGGCTTCTCAATTTCCTAATTCAAGGCACTTCCTAACCTACAAACACTCACTAAGGGTATAAACATTTATTATTTTCCTATTATACTTCATTTTTTTGTTGCTGTCAAAAGCAAGCAAGACGTTTTGTTGGGCTAAATTTTCACTCGTCAGTCTCAAGCTAGTTACAACTAAAACCGTTTTTGAAATTTTCCTACATTGATGTGGGGAAATCAAAAGCTTGGATAAGAATGATTGTGAATCTTGTTTAAATTGACAACTTCATTTCTCACATCTTTCTTTACATATTCTCAGAGTTATGTATCAATTCTCTACCTAAGAATTCCACCTGGGTTTCGTATCATACTGCGAGGAACAGATGTTGAGCACCACAACGTAGTGAATGACATGATGCAGACTGAGCAGATCACATATCGACCTCAGTATGGTGCTGATGCATATTCTAAGGATTCAAATGTATGTTTTTAACAACTTAACTACATCAGCTTTCTATAATTCTATTTATTGCAAGCCAGGATCTTCTACTTACAATTTAAGGCTGGTTGCTTTTTTTTTATTCAGATGTCTGCCGTTGTTGTTATCGGATTTGTGAAGGACGCAAAACATCATGTTGATGTTCAAGGCTTTAATGTCTACCACAAAAATCGACTCATCAAGGTTTCCTTCTGCTTTAATGGCGTTTTTGCTTGCCAAAACTCTCCATACTAGACCTTTAATTTTCGGAAGAAACGTTATATTTATTATTCTCATGTATTACTTTCTATCTTGTTTTATCAGCCATTTTGGAGGATATGGAACGCCGCAGGAAGTGATGGTCGTGGGGTCATAGGTATTTTTTTTATCTGGAAGTTGTAATATGTGATTCATTTACTTAGCGTGAAGATAATAATGCCAGTTTTTTTTTGCTAATAGGTGTTCTGGAAGCTAATTTTGTCGAGCCTGCTCATGATAAGCAAGGGTTTGAGCGTACAACAGTTCTCTCTAGACTCGAATCTCGGCTAGTTCAAATGCAGAAGCTTTATTGGTCTGTTTCTTTTCTCATGTTCAAAAATCACGCTTTCTTAAGCTTGACGTGGATGTTTCAGGGCTAATATCGTTTCCATTCCTTCTTTTTATCAGGAGCACCAACTGTCACAAAATTGGCTATGCACCCAGGCGATACAAGCCTGTAAACGGCTATGATTACAAAGGTACAATGTCTTTATTGGTTTTCTAACGTTCATACCAAGTTTAGTTGAGATTTAACTTGTTAGATACAATCATTTGAAAAATGTGTTGTCGTGCTGCAGAATCATCACCAGACCCTGAGGGATTTGATCCATCAGGGATGAAAACTCGAGCTTCTGACAAGTACTACTCAAGCTCATATCCGAATTATAAAGGGGACAATGCAGGATCAGGGAAAGATGGTTCACTGGTAAATACTCTCACCAAGAAAGGAGAAATTCCTCAAAAGACCTTTCCATTTTAACAAATCTCTGAACTTTTTCTCAGTCATTGCAAGAGGAGCTGCGACGTGAGAAAGAGCGCAGCAAGGCACTTGAAGCTGAAGTATGGTTCCTACTTTCTGTCAATTTAGCTTTCTCTACCGTTTGCTTGCAAGCAAACCTGATGGATTCCTCCATCGTTTGAATTAGGTTATTTTAGCAAGGCAACAAATAGAAGAAATGACCAAAGAGAAAAATAGTCTAATTGAGATATTCTCAGAGGAAAGAGACAGGCGTGATGGAGAGGAAGAATGTCTGAGAAACAAGCTAGAGGTTCCTTCATTAAACAAATCTTTCTCCACTTACTCGTTTAATTATCATTTATATGCTCACCTTAAACAAAGCTGAACATTTCGTTGCAGGAGGCGTCCAATACTATCGATGAGCTGCTGAATAAGATTAAAACGCTGGAGGGATCTAAAGGCCCGAGCTGGAGACGTTAAACACTGAGCTTGCATATATCTAGACTCTAGAGGTTAAGTTAAGAAAAAAAGGATTAAGGTCTCTAGCATCTCTATTTGATTTGTGACTCCACCTGATCTGATCGCTTTCTTGCATCGGGTTGGATCCATGTTGTAGATTAGTGTAATTGGTAGAAAAACTGTAACATTACTAAATTTGTTTGGCCTTTGACTTGATTATGTATTTTTATTACAAACTTACCATTCTTTAGCTTTAGCTGATGCCATTTCTGTAAAACTAACGATTTACCAATAAATTTAGTAATAATTTGGGTTGACTTGGTAGAGATCTTGGATTATGTGTATTTGCCATACCATTACTATATACCAATTTATGTTTGTTTGATCTGATCCCAGGAGCTTTCAAAGCTACAATTTTATGTTTTTCTTTTTGAAAAGAGAGAAGCGTGTGTGCTTTTAATAAGGTCAAATAAAGAAGTAGGAATCATTCAACAACAAAAATGACAATGAAAGTATAAATGAAGAGAAAGGGTGTGGGAAGGTTAAGAAGCAGACAAAAGCTCTGCAAAACTCTGTTATATCAATGACAGACACATTGTGTTGTCTGTTAAAAGCAAGAAAAATGCCTTCTTTGTAGTGTATTTATTGCATAACCAAACAAAGTATACGAAATTACAAATTGTAACAAAATACAGGATTCACAATGTGTCTGTTAAAAGCAAGAAAAATGCCTTCTTTGTAGTGTATTTATTGCATAACCAAACAAAGTATACGAAATTACAAATTGTAACAAAATACAGGATTCACTTTATATCTCTTCTCAACTCATATTCTTTTTAAATTTTGAAATATGCAATTTTTTATATATTAAGAAACCGGTTTATACTGCGACCAAAAGTTGAAAGAAAAGAGTCAACCTGCCATTTTGCAACCTCATGGCCACACTCTATTTTCGTTTTCTCGGCATATACTCCTGTCTGATGGTTTTGGCTTTCGTTTGGCTTTACTTTCGTTTATAGAATCGAATTTCTATATTTTCTTTTTCCTGTCTTCAAGATCAAATTGATGTTGGTTTTTCATTTAAACTAGATCGGAAGAGAGTGAAGAAAAAAAAAGAGAGGAGAATATAGGTACAAAAACATCATCATCGCCATCTTAAATGGCCATTAAAGCGCGTGTAAAAGAGACTCGTGTGCTTCTGATACTCCCACGTGAGGATTTTGACAATTTAATACATTCAAATAATAATTACCCAATCTTCTTTAATCTGATAATAATAATACAAGCCAATCATTCCCTTCACACCCGCCACAGGATCGATCCAAAGTTTAGATTTGTTCACTTATTACATTTTTACCCTTATACTGTTTTATATTGTGATTTTCTTTGGCATTTTTACTCAACCGCTTCAAATTCAATAAACGTACCAACCCATTTTTGGTTTTGGACTTTGGACACGAGTGGGATTCTCACTAACCCATTCCTAAAGTTTATAACGGTTTTTTTATTACTCAATCAAATGTTCAAAGGATTGCTAGCAGTACAGCCAACAGGTGGAGGTCCATATATATATATTTTACCAAATAAAATCATGATGACTAAATTAAAAAATTTAATCGCAAACTAGAAGAACAAAAAAATAGTTTCGAATTCTAAACCCATAATATTTTGAAAATAACATAAAACAATGAAGAAAATACAAAAATTTGTGTCAATCTTATTTAAAGTGGGAAAATACTTAAATCATTGTATTTGAAACTAGCTAATTAATTTTCTTGTAATTTTTGTTTGTTGGCATCTTGTAATTTTTTAATTCGTCGAAACGAATTTAGCAGACTTTTTAAACAAATCTAAAATCTTACAATGTCATAAGAAAAAGAAAAAAAAAGTCACAGCCAGAAGGTTGGACTGTAAATACGTCTCTCTGTGACTGTGGTGTGTTTATACACAGACGATAACCACACTCTCACATTCTCTCTTTATCCCTTCGTCTTCTACCTCTCGGGACACCACTTGTAGAAGTCGACGAAGAGAAAAGGTGAGAAACTCTCTGCAAAACTGTACGGACTTATCATACATATACACAGTACACGATTTCTCTAGAGTTGTGTATCGTAGCTGCTTTTTGTTTTTGGATTTCTCTTTCCTATTATCCTATTTTTTTCTCTCTAATCCATGCTCTGCGCTACGCTCCAGCTTTCTGTTTGTTTTCCGTCAGAAATTTTCCAGGAAAGTCGATCGAGTTTCCTTTTTTCATTCCCATTTTCGTCGCTCATGATGTGATTTATCTGTCGCTGAATCGCTTTAGTCTCCTTGATTTGATTTGTGCATATTCAATTTCTTCTGCAACTTTTATTTCTCTCACTGTTTTAGCCATTTCTGCAAATGAAACTGCATCTCTTCGTCGTTTTCTCCAATTTTAATAAAAGCTTTTAACTCAGGGGTAATCTCCAATTTTAGGTTTAAGCTTATCTCTCTTTCTCTCCCCTCTCTCTCTCTCTCTTTAGTCTATACATTCGCAACAGTGTATGATTTTGGTCAAAGGATTTTCAGATTTCTGCAACAGATTCCTCTTTTTTTGTTTTCTTTTCAAATAAGAGAAAAAGCTTGTAAAATCTTCGAGCCGCGTAAATCTCGATTTTCGTATATTTAACTGTTCATTGATATGATGGATCAGCAATACAAAGTCGTGTGATAGATACTGATAAAGTTTTCTTCGTCCTCTTTCCTCTGATATTCTACAGATTTTCCGGTGATAGTCACATCGACGCTACGGTACATAGACCCAGAGACGACGAGTCAGCTTCATCGTCAAAGCTTAGATTTCCGACGTCTGTTCACATGAGCCGGCGGCGACCGTTGTTATCGGCGGCTTTTCTCTCATACTTGCTTCACGGAATGGCTATCGTCTCCGTCGTAGCCTCCGGCGGTAATTTTTTTTACCAGATCAAAATGTTGATTCGCTTGTTTCTTAACACCTGAGTATTAAATTAACAGACGAAATCTCATGGTTGAATCAGGCGTGGAGGTTAGAGGTAATCTGGATTTGACCAAAACGACGACGTTATCGACCTCTTCGCATCGGAAGATGCTTCTTCTCTCTCCTGGTAAGGGGATTTAATTTTGGAATCTACTTGATACCAAAATCAGTGATTCTTCGTGTTGATTGGCTTAATCGTGCTGGTTCCCAATTTCGTAAACTCCTCGAGAATTGTGGGTTTTTTTGTTGGCTTTCATGGCTCTGTGCAAATTACAAACACACCTTCCTGATGCGTGTTCGTCGTCCTTTTTTTTTGTTTTCAAAACAGCGTCGTCAGTCTTTTGCACGTCTGTGTTTTCTTGCCCCCTTTTGTTTCTTTGTTCGTTATACTCTTTTTGGTGGACCCAATTCCGAATTTTACCAAGGCAGCTGTCAATCAATAGTTTTTTTTTTGATGCATTGAGTCTTTAGCATTTCTAAGAAATTATAAACTTTTCAGTAATTTTCAACATTATTGTCATATTTTCTTAGTCGTGTATATGTAACAATGAAAACTCAAATTCCTCTGTTTTTTTTTTTAAAGGAAAAAAGGCAGAGACGAGAGCAGAGCCGGATAGGATCGGAGAGAAGTGCAAGAGGTCGGACATTGTGGTGAACCAGGCAGCAACCGAACCGCTGCCGAACGGAATACCGGGTTACACGGTGGAGATAACGAACCAGTGTATGTCTGGGTGCAAGATATCTAGGATCCACGTGAGCTGCGGGTGGTTCAGCTCGGCTAAGTTGATAAACCCGAGAGTGTTCAAGCGTATTCACTACGACGACTGTCTCGTCAACAACGGCAAGCCTTTGCCTTATGGCTCCACACTCTCTTTCCATTACGCCAACACTTTCCCTTACCCTCTCTCTGTCTCCTTCGTTACCTGTTCTTAAGAGTTTATTTTCTTTTTTTTCCTTTAGCTTTTATAGGATAAGATAATAGGAAACAGTGGGGAAAATTTGAGATACGGAAATATTCAATACCACACTCATCCTCTTTTTGGGTTTAAAAAGAATATAGATTACTCTTTTTCACCTCTATAGGCTCTAGTCTCTACTCAGTACCTTTGGCTGTACTGTAGTAGCTCGAAAATGTCAAGATTGAAAATCGACAAGATTTATCAAGGTTCGGGTTTAATGCCAATCGTGCTCTTTGCATTTCATTCTCACATTGTGACTTACTATATAGTTTCCCACTCCTTTACTCTGACGCACCAAACAGTAACACCTAATGAGAACATCAAACCTTTAGAATTTTGTGAAACAAATTAAAATATTGTAGGAGGCTTACATTCATGTGATATGCTGATCAACATAAATGTTAGTAGGCTTTATATCACAATAAATTGTAAAATTTCCAGAGATATTTCCTTATTAAATTTTGCTCCTTGATGAAAAAATTTAAGGTAAGGTTTTCTAAGTTTTACATTAACACTAGAACAAGCATATTGGGTTTTAACTCGGTCAATGCTCAAGATTACCAAGTTATCTAGAAACATGAGATGAAAACCGGCTGGTTAATACGAACGAGGGTTTCATGCGGACCGATTGGGTTACAACTTACAACTGAGCTGGTTGATGTCGACCAGTTCTTGGTTATGTAAGATAATTGGTTTGAGTTTGATGCCAGTATGCTCTGTACATATGATTCACACATTAATCAAGGAATTAGATGCAAATATGCTCTGTACATATGATTCTCACATTAATCAAGAATTTGATGCGGCCAATAAAAGTATACGTCCTGGAGAATATACATAAACGAGAAATCATATCACATCTTTAGCACTAACGATACCAACTAGGATCTACCACGCGTGTCACCGTAGCGACCAAGAAACTAGCAAATCCCTTCTTTTTAGCCACTAATTTTTTCCGAAGGCAAGATCTTCAAGGACTAATTGATGTTGAAAACGATTAAAATTCGCCCAAACACGAATTGTCTAACTACACAACAAGCAAGAGAAAGAGAACATTTT
The DNA here is from genome assembly GCA_900406535.1 of Noccaea bulbosa. Lineage (NCBI taxonomy): Eukaryota > Viridiplantae > Streptophyta > Magnoliopsida > Brassicales > Brassicaceae > Noccaea > Noccaea bulbosa. The sequence goes on from OVBJ01001900.1 coordinate 19,743, forward strand.
AGGATTGTAATCAAATTTGTTCTATTTTGTAACTAACTTCGGCAAGAAAAGGAAAACAGAGCAAGATTCAAACTTGTTAATTTTATTAAGACAACACAAGCACACTTATATAGTTTGGACAATACTTAATTAAACATTGTGACTTTTGAAATTGAGAGAAAACTACCCAACCTAGAGTCACGACTTTTACAACACACATTTTGGTACAAACACACATACTTACTAATAAAGTAACTTACGGCCAAACTCTAATTCTAAACTCACACTTGAGTTGTTGCCTCGGGCTGCGGTGGTGGCGGTGGCGATTGCTCTCCCATTTTTCCCCAAAGGACAAATGAGATACCGAGGATGATGACGAAGGAACCAATGATCCTATTCATGAATTTAGAAGCAAATAAATATGACATGACTAGGACCGTAATAAAATATTGATACTCCAACTATAGCTTACCTCCCGACAAACAGTTGCTCGGAGAGAACAACTGGACTGATGACTGCAGTGGTAATCAAGTTCAGCGGATTGAAAATGCTTACGAAAACTGGCCCCTTCTTCTTTACCATCCAACTAACAAGGTAAACGGTTGCTGCTGAGAAACATCCCTACAGAATGAAGGTCAATAATCAGTGAAAAATGTATAACAAATTAAACTAGACCAAGTCAATTTTCAATCTCTTTTGAAGAGTCATTCCAAAAGTCAAAGTATGAGGAAACTGAAAATATGAAAAAGAGTGAAGTATCAAAAGAATTCTCCGGATTCAAAGCAACTTACCCCGTATAGCGATGCCAACATTGCTACGTCAGGACGGATTTTCCAGGCTTGGGGAGTGTTTCTCTCCCATATCACAGCCGTGACGGTAGATCCAATCGTCCCCATGATGCAGATGAGAGCGGTCAGGGACAGCTTCGCCGGGTATGACGCTACTACCTTGGCCTGCAAGAAACATGAAGCCAAAATGTTTAGGGTTTAGGGTTTGAAAAACATTTAAGAAAAGATATTAGGGACTTTACCTGAATCATCATGTAGAAAGACCAACTTAGGCAGCTGGACAAAAGCATCAACCCTCCTTTGACGTAGTTTTTGGCAAATTTTTCATAGGTGTGGATCTTTTCAAAGTGCTCGCTAGTCCAGGGTAACGGAATTGCATGACCTCTCCAAAATGTCATGATCATTGCTCCACCAACCGCCACACACGTTCCAAGCACCTTCGCTCTTCCACGGTTACTGTGAATAGCCACTTTCTCCAACCTTGCAAAACGAAGAAAACATACAAAACATATTAATTACAAAGTTACCACACTAAATGAATTGAACAAACTCGTTTGATTATTCCCAAGGGTTTCACCTAAATTACAAAGTTACCACACTAAATGAATGAACAAACTCGTTTGATTATTCCAAAGGGTTTCACCTAAATTACAAAGTTACCTGAATACGCAGGCCATCGCAAATGTTATGGCTGGGAGTAAGTTAAACATCCCAGAAGTGAAAGTTGGCGTAGTGAATTGCATTCCTGTATAATACATGTTTTGCTCCAGAAGTGGCCTGTACGTACAAAAGCTTAATGTAAGATAATTAATTACGATTAATGGGGGAAGACGATTGGTACAAAAGATTATTTACTTACTCAAACATGCTCATGGTAAGGATCTGAGCGAAAACTTTGACGCTCATAGGAGGTCTTGTATTCCTATAAATCTCAAACAATTAAAGATATACCAAAGCAAAGAGAAAACAAAACATAAAGGGATGCAAACTAAATTTGAGTTTACCTTTCAAATATGAGAGCAAGAGGTGTTATAATCAAAGAGGCAATGGCCAGTCGCTCGGCCACGAAGATCCTAGGACTCAGCCCAGAATCAAGAGCGTATTTGGCGATTATGGAGATGATGGACAAGCCAACCTGAAGAACGACTGCAGCAAGTATGGGCAAGAAATTTGGGTTCATGTTAGCAGAGAATGAGAGAAATGAGAGAGTTTGTTAACGACTAATACAGTAGCTTCCGTAAGCTATTATAACGAGCAAGAGAAATGAGAGAGTTTATATTCTCTCATTACTTAGAAAAATGATCTGTACCATCTCCAAAAGCTATCACGAGCTGGGTGTAACAAACAAACCACCTTATCTATTGTCCTAGAGCCTACTAAAACTTTCCTATCTAAGAAAGTTTGTCTATAATTTACAATTACAGTTTCTCTAGACTTTAACGTTTTCAGCCTTATTAGTGTTAAATAATATCAAACTACATTCTGTACACATTATAGAGTCCCAATTATAAACAAGAAATCACGTTCTTAGTAGGTGGAACATAAAATCATCTCTCTTCTTTTCGCACCAATTTGAGGCTTGGTTTAACAAAGAAGCTGACAAGTATCATTTGCTTTTACGTTAATGTAAGCGGTCCTACATACAATATAATAAAAGTTGGAGACAAATTCTCAGGGCACCTCCATCGGTAAAACCATATTAATTAAGGGTTTTTAACAAATTTTTTAATATATATTTTCTATCATTCATTGTTAAAAAACTTTGTCATAGATCTTAAATTTTTGATCTTCCATTGGTAAAACTCTTAATTGGTTTTTAAGAAAAAAAAAAATTATGCTTGAAGGGAATATCAGAGAGAAGATGTAATCAGTGAAACCAATATTGCTCAAACATCCAAAGTCAGCTCCTTAAAACAGAATATCTAAACGGTTTCGAAGTAAGAAAAAAGATAGGATATACAGTTTTGTGTGTATGTTTTTACCTGCGGCTTTTGCAGTGGCTTGATAAACATCTGTCACAAACAGAATCTCTAAAGTTTAAGCTCTCTCCGCACTGCTTCTTCGGTTAACCTTGAAGAGGTAAACAACAACTGGATCAAAACTTCAATTACAACTAACAATCTGGTATTTTGTATGTACTAGGCCTGTCAATCGGGTAAAACCCGCCCCG
>OVBJ01001901.1:0-22670 GCA_900406535.1 Noccaea bulbosa
GGTTTGGTAAGGGATTTAACTATTTGCATCTTGAGTTTGTTGTTATCAAGAGCACATTGGGTGAAGTTTTTGGAAACATGTTTTTTTGATATTCCAGGTATGAAGACTACCTTCGACAAGAAAACCTTCTGATAGAGGAAAATGAGGCAGTGGAAGGAGATGATAAAATTCTCGAGTATATTGAGGTACATGTTCTTATTATCTTCAAAATATGTCCGAGGTCAGAAGAAATCCGTAGCGTTTAATAACACAAGTGTTGCCTCAAAGTTGAAAGAGGATTTATTCTGGGTATGCAATTTAATTTCAGGAAGTTGCTGCGAGAAGAAAGACCCTCTTTATCGCCAATATCCCTTGCAAAACTAGTATACCAACGATGTGAGTAGCACCTTAAATTTCCTCTTTCCTTCTTTTTTCATGACTCATATTTTATTCTCCATTTTTACAGCGTCCATTTCTTCAAAAATGTTGGACGAGTTGCTCTTCTTCGACTTATTGTAGACCACAGGGGTCAACGTGTGGGCTGTGGCTTTGTTGAGTTTGCTTATGCTAAGGAAGCAGAGAAGGTGAGAGTAGCTTATAGTAGTAATGATGAAAAGTATCTAACTAGTCATTTGAAGAGAAGTGTATACTTATGATGAAAAATATACAAGAAGACATATTGAAAGTAGGATTGCTGACTAAATCTTTTATGCTCTAGGCGCTGGAAAAAATGAGTAATCGTGAGTTTAGTCTAGACGTGGCTGAGATAGCTCCATACCCTCTGCGACCCAAGTAAACTGTTTTTCCATATGGAGATTTGTTTCTCTAACTTGTTGCTATGCTCTATAGTTTTCATGTCATTAACGCTTTTTTGTTTGTTTGTTTGTTTGTTAATTAGGTACAACCTTGCAGAGACACTTTGGTAAGGATTTAAGTAATAGTTGCCCTTTTGAGTTTTGTTATCAAGGTCGAAGGCGACATGACAAGGGTCTTTGATGTTCCAGGTCCAAGGTAGAAAGCCTTCTGGTAGAAGAAGAAGAAGAAGAAGAAGAAGAAGAAGAAGAAGAAGAAGAAGAAGAAGCAGAAGTAGAAGATTATGATTTGGAGACCAAACCGGATCTTAAGAAACAAGTGGTACCTATGATGATGGGCGGAGTCTGCTGTAAGAAGGTTACTTTCTGTTACGACGACTGATAGAAGAAGAAGAAGAAGAAGAAGAAGAAGAATCTGTTACCGTTTTTCTTATGTTTTAATTAAGTTTTTGTCTGAACGTATATGGTTAAATATGCTTAAATATGAATGGTCTGGTGTTAAATCATTATCTGCCTTAACTATTACCTGAGTAAGAAGAGCGCTGTATACGATTTGGTTGACCAAATTTTCTTTTTGGAAATTAGCAATAGCACACTTTGTTAAAAGTCAATTGCACTCTTAACACACCTTTTAGCACACTAGCACTTTGTCAAAACTCATGTTTTAGCACTTTTTCTTGTTTATCTTATCTCTCTCTCTCTGCTTTATATTTTTATGGCTAATTCATTACCAAATTGGATATATCTTAAGAAGAGGCCTTTACAGCTACAAGATAGTTTGATAGTAGATGAGAACATAAATCGATGAAGCTATCATTCTGCTTATGGCACTATCAGAAAGAGCGTAGAATTAATATCCTGATCACATCCTCCGGTACGCCTGGTTTACCCAACGGACCCGGTTTGACCCATCCGAAATTAACCACGGACTGCTGACATCCATCGACCATCGGTGTGAGTCCGTTTGACCTCCGTGACGGTTAAATATCGTTTTTTGCAAATTGCAAGCCATGGACGGTTTTTTTAACGGCTCTGACGTGGGAAACTTTTTATTGTGAAGCCTTCTAGATGAGTAAGAGGGTTTTTGATCTAAGGTATATTCGCTTAGACGACAATCCAAATTTCGTATTATGTTTGATTTTATTATTGTGAGAGGAGAGGAGCTGGTTGATGTTTTTCGCTACCTCACCGATCCATCAATTACAGTTGTAGAATAAATGTTCTCTCTCTCAAAAGGAACACTGTTTACAAAATTAAAGAGACATCACTTAGAAACAAACTATGGATATACACAGTTATGAATCGATATCATGGCCTAACGCTCTCATCTAAACTTTTTCTTCTTAAAATAAAATACTTTAGATGAGAAAACAAAAGTAAAGTTGTATTTTATCAGGAAAAGGAAAAACAAAAGTAAACTTGTGTTGGTCAGTTGATATTTTATTTTATTTTTGCCCCAAAAAAGAGAGTTAATAACTTAATATTTAATAAAATAGGTAAAATTTCAAAATACACTTGAATTTTGAGCTTATGTACTTTTCAAAATTACATTTTTTCATTCAGTAAGTAAGAGAACTTCAAATCCTAATTTCTAAACTTTAAAATCTAAAATATAAAGCTTAAACTCTAAAATTTAAAATTTAGTCATGAATCCAAACTTAAATGCTATTATTAAGTTTTAACCAAAATTGTTAATATGTGTGTGAAAAAAAAAAGAAAAAAAGAATGGAGTGGTGATATACTGATATTTAATCCATTGGGATCATAAACAGCACTCAAGACCGCCGTATAACTCTAGGCACTGCAGAATATACTAGGACTCATGAGTTATGATTATAATTTACAAACTACGTCTAAATTCCTATCTTAATTTTTTTTTTTTTTTTTTTTTTGATAACTCTGGTATCCGGATCTGAGGAGCCNCTAGCTGGAAGATGAAGTAAAATTGGGATTAGGGTTCTCGATTCGTTTTGGGAATCTATTCATCAAATTCTCAGGTAAAGTCGTGCTTTTGATTCCTCAATCTGACCTCAATCTGACGACCTCTGGGTTTCTTTTGTTTTCTTCTGTCGAAATTTTCTGAAAGTTCAACGATTTGGATAAGAAGAATTTTCGATCATCTCGTAGTTTTCCGTATCTGAAGTTCTTATGCTGTTGTTTTGTGTACAATCTCTGGCAGTTTCGTTTTCTCGGGATTGGATTGTGACTAGAATCTGATTTGGAGTTTTATTAGGTTTCAGAATGAATTAGTACGATCCAGTTATCTAATTTCGACGATTCGTTGATTTCTGCAACTTGGGCATTGGAATTTCTGCGACTTGCTGACTGAATTTCACTTTTTTGTTGTTCGATCGCTCTTTGTTGTCACACATTTACAGTGAATAAGCTTTTGAGAGGAACTTACAAACTCTTGGCACCATTTGCCTATCAAAACCTCTTTCTGAGGGGGGAGCGAGAGAAGGTGGTTTCTGGTTTGATCTGCAATGATGTATCAGGCCGTTCCCACGGCAACAACCTCTCGTGGTGGAGATCCAACAGAGAGTGGTGATTACGTAGTGACTTTAGATCAGATTCCGAGATGGAGTGATGTTGAGCAGAGGTCGTCTCTTGAGAACGAAACGGGAGATCCTGCGCATTCTAATCCGCGCTACGCAAACCCTTTGGCTTCGTCTTCTGAAGCAGGGAGCAGCGGAAATGGGATGGTATCTAAGTTTCCTGTTGATCACGAGATTAACTCTAAGATATATCTGTGGAGAGGTGAACCGTGGAACCTTGAGGTTGATGCTGTTGTGAATTCGACTAATGAGGTAAAGCTGAGATCGCGGAAATGAATTAGCTTTGTTTGCAGATGAGTAAAGTGAGCTTTGTGTCCGTGTTTTGATATGGTTGAATTTTCTTGGAATTGGAGAACAGAACTTAGATGAGGCGCATAGCAGTCCTGGTCTACATGTCGCTGCTGGACCTGGCCTTGCAGAACAGTGTGCTACATTGGTACGAACGTTTGCCTTCATTTGGCCTCGCAGAACAGTATTGTCTTTTAGATAGTTGCCTTATTTTTGTCGGTCTTGACAGGGTGGATGCAGGACGGGGATGGCAAAAGTAACAAATGCCTATGATCTACCAGCGAGGTAATTAGTGATGGAAAAGATGGCTATTTTGCCTAGAGCACTAAAAAGAACGGAATTGTGCTCCTTGAATCTATTCTCTGCTCTATTCTTCAACTATCCTTTATGGAGAGCTTCTCCATTGTTGACTGTGTTCAGTTTTTTTATTTCATCTTGTGTGAGTAGTAGTACATCTTGTGACTTCTGGGGAATTTTTCAAAATTAAGTTGCAGAGGCATGTTATCTCTGAAATACCAAACATTGCGTGTGACTTTGATTATGACTGTGAAATAGGTTTGTCAATCTCTTAATCTTCAAAGAGATGTTTTTTTTGTTTCTTGTTCAGGAGGGTTATCCATTCAGTAGGACCCAAATATGCAGTAAAGTATCACACAGCTGCTGAAAATGCTCTGAGTCACTGCTATAGATCTTGTCTGGAGCTTCTCATAGATAATGGGCTTGAAAGGTGTGTGAAGAGAAATTCTTCAGTTTCTTTTCTTTGCAACCATCGGATTCTTCAGTTTTGTTTTTTTCTGAAACTTAAGAACTTGGTTCTGGTTTTTACATATAATATTGCAGTATAGCTATGGGCTGTATATACACAGACGCCAAAAATTATCCCAGAGAACCAGCTGCTCATGTTGCCATAAGTAAGATTAGCTCTTAAATAGTCACTTTACTTTTTGATAAATGACTTTCTTGTTTCTATATCATGTTGCTGTGCGGTTTTCAGGAACTGTACGCCGCTTTCTGGAGAAGCAAAAGGATAAACTCAGTGCTGTCGTTTTCTGTACCACCACATCCTCTGATACGGAGATATACAAAAGGTATCGTAATTCAATGCAGTTGGTCCTGAACCTATTATGTGTTATCCCATTAGTCGATGCTCACTTATTGCTAACGGTCGCTTTCAGAATTACTCACATAAAGGCCATAGCATGTAATTGTTTACTGACTTGAATAAGTCGCACAAACCATAGTTGCTTATAGTTGTGTTGATGCAGAAGCAATGTCGACCATTGCTAAAACTAGACTCTCTAAATACAGATTACTTCCACTTTACTTTCCTCGAGTTGAACACGAAGAAGAGGTTGCCATCTCAAAGCTCCCTGCTGATGTTGGGGATGAAAATGGTGAGACAGTTATAGACGAACGTAAAATCAGAATACAGGCGCTGCCAAATAAATCTCCAGCCAGATCTTTTCCAGCTCTAGTCGAACGCCCTGCCAATGATCTTGCTTTGGTACGAAGGTTGGTGTACTCCGACTGCTTCACTATTTGCACTGTATTGTCCTCACTCTCTATGCGCTTTGTTGATACCTATATGGTTTCAGGAACTCGAATCATCTTGATTCATATTTGGATCCCGCCTTCATGTCTTTGATTAAAGATCCTGATGAAAGGCGCAAAGAACAATGGGAGAAGACTGCACAAGCACAGAGCGGATTCAATTTTGTTAAATTGCTAGGATTTGGTGATCTAGGGGGACCTCCTCTCTCTGCTGCAGAGGAATACTCACTTCATTCGCGATACCTAGCTAAAGCTAATTCTCTCAACCTTTCAGAAATCGCAGAGATGAAAATTGTGTATGGCTTCTACGTCCTTGGTTTTCTTTCTCTCTCAGCCTTTGCCTGCATAGGTGCAATGAGTAGTGACTACACAGACATTGACAAATTAAGCCCTTTCTGTTTTCTTTCTTCAGCTACCGTGGTGGTGTTGACACCGAGGGTCATCCTGTAATGGTGGTTGTAGGAGCTCACTTTTTGCTGCGGTGTCTTGATCTGGAGCGTTTTGTGCTTTATGTTATAAAGGTATGCAAGCACATGCACTGATTGTTCTCCAACTCACTGCAATACATCAGTATCTGACGATACTACAACCGGTACAAATTTTCAGGAATTTGAACCTGTGATACAAAAGCCTTACTCGATTGTCTATTTCCATTCTGCGGCATCTTTGCAAGTGTAAGTTGATTCTTAGTCTTGTTTTGTGGAAAAAAGGACCCTTGTGCTTTATAAACTCGAGTAACATTTTTGCTACGTGAATAAACAGCCAACCAGATTTGGGATGGATGAAAAGATTACAACAGATACTTGGTCGCAAACACCAGCGTAACCTTCAGGTATGAAATCACACACCAACTCAACCTCATTAGGAAAAAAGTTCTTTCTTGACACCTAATCATGAATCATCTCTGCTTTGTCCAGGCAATCTATGTTCTTCATCCAACTTTCCAATTGAAGGCTACAGTCTTAGCTATGCAATTGTTCGTAGATAGTGTGGTAATGACCTGAGTTATTCAAAAGTCCCAGCCTTTTCTCTAAGTCTTAAGTCATTCTAAAGAAGTCTAATTTAAGTAAAAAACGTGATGATTAAGGTCTGGAAGAAAGTTGTATATGCGGACAGACTTCTGCAGCTATTCAAATATGTTCCTCGTGAGCAGCTAACAATCCCAGACTTTGTTTTCCAGTTAAGCTTACTACACTCTCCACTCTCTAAAGTGTTGTTCTTCATTCCTGGATTTGTTGTAATTACTGAACGTTGTGCTAAAAATGGCAGGCATGATCTTGAAGTTAACGGAGGAAAAGGTCTANTCAGTCCTGGGGCCCGGACCGATGGTCTGAGCTTTGTCTGGATTCCGAGGATCGAATCCGAATAGTAACCGACTATCCCCCGAGCATTTGCTCAAGGGGTCCAGCGCTCCAAACGGTAGGAGGTTAAATCTAGCCAAAGCTAAGTGCTATTGTGGCCAAGGTTCGAATCCAGGGCGGGCATTCCAGCTGTAGCTCCTTTACCACTAGACTAAGACAACTTTGTTTACTATCTTAATTTTCTTAAATATTAGGAAAAGAAAAGGAAAGACAGGGGATGTTAAGGCAGTAAAACTAAAAACCAAAAACCAAAAATAGCCACTGATGGTCCAGGGGGAGATGATTATTTGTCTTGATCTTGCTTTGGCCAAAAACTGACGCGTAGCAACTAAATAACTTAATTTCCTTTACCAGTATTATAATATATGGTAGCATGCCGTCGTAGGCACGGGGAAAACGGTATTTCAGCACAGCAGATGGTGAAGAAAATAGACAAGATCGTGATAAATCGTTTAAGCTCGATCAGACTCTTAGGCGACCAAAATTTTGAGGGAAGCCTCGTATATTGGTTTGCCACAAGAGTGTAAGGAATAGAATATAAACTTTTTCACACTCTAAACTCTGAAGCACTTGATGTAATAACGCTTTTGATTGAATAAATTTTTACATTCATTCAAAAGAAATATATGGTAGCATGCTAATTATATAGAATGATGTGAACCTCGGTCCACGGTACGTGATCTATCCGTTTGATGTCTTGGTTTTTATTTCAGATTATACTTTATAGGTACATTTTAACGATATTTGGGAAAATATCGACACAAGTTCAAGGGTCTTAGAATTTGCGCGATATTATTCACATTATCTAATGGATCACATATTGTATATGGATGAATAAGAAATATGATCATATTAAATAACATTGGGAGATAGAGATATTGAGAGAGAAGAATAGCAGATGAAGATTATATTTTCAAGTATTTGCATTCGTTTATATAATGATGGTAAGCTCCATACATATATAAACATATGCAAAACAACTTTATAAAATCAATCTAACTTTTTTCAAGTTTAATTTAGAAAACTGGAACTTTATTTTTTATTTTTGTCGTCACAAAACTGAAACTTTTAGATCAAAGTTTTGTTCTAACCCACTGTAATATGTAACATAGTTTCATCATGAACATGTGACATCTTATTCATTCAGATAAAATCAATCTAATTTCTTTCCGTACGGGTTACAGTGTGGAATCAATCTAATTCATTCATGGGGCATACGGTGTCTTCGAGTTAAACGGGTCGGGTTTTACCGACGGCAAAACTAGTATGGGGTATAGTAGTAAAATTACTACGAAAAATCCGAAAAGTATACCCAGACCCATGTGGATACCTCACCCGCTTATAACAAAACAGTGCACATAAACCCAACCAAGAAAGGCCCAGCCCAAACCAGATATGTATACATTGGTGGATTATTCATTCATATGTAAAATCAATCAAAAATTTTTGGGTACGGGTTAGTCATGGGCAATACGGTGTCGTGAAGTTAAACGGGTCAGTTTTTTGGGTTTTACCGAACGCCAAGACTATTAAAATATATTACCAAAAATCCAAAAAGTAGACTAGTATCCGGGCGATCTTGATCGATGAAGCTAACGGGTTGAGCAACATATTCGTTGGTTAAGGTCCGTTGCAAAAACGCATTATTCACATTAAGTTGTTTGATTGGCCACGAACGACTCGATCCATTTACGAAATCTTCAATTACCAGACCCAGAAGACATGAAATCTCCAAGCAACTCGATCCCACTCAGAATAAACACTAAAAACCCAATCCAAAACCACTTTCCAACAACAAATCACAAACTTGATATATGTTAACGCCACACATATCACCTATGNTTTTACTAATAGGATTGAGCTAACTTGTGGCTTAAGGTTTCAAGCTTAATCCAACAGCACTTTGTCAAAACTCATGTTTTAGCACTTTTTCTTGTTTATCTATCGAACATAAATGACTTGCCATGTTAAGATAGTGCTATCATTCTGCCCATCCGAAATTAACCTCCGTGACGGTTAAATATCGTTTTTTTTGCAAATTGCAAGCCATGGACGTGGGAAACTTGCCTTCTAGATGAGTAAGAGGGTTTGATCTAAGGTATATTCGTATTATGTTTTTTGGCTGTTTGATTTTATTATTGTGAGAGGAGAGGAGCTGGTTGATGTTTTCTCGCTACCTCATCGATCCATCAATCCCAGTTGTAGAATCATGTTCTCTCTCTAGCTGGAAGATGAAGTAAAATTGGGATTAGGGTGTCTTTCGATTCGAATTGTGTGAATCTATTTCTCAAATTCTCAGGTAAAGTCGTACTGACCTCTGGGTTTCTTTTTGTAAACAAAAAATCTTTTCAGAAAACAAAAAATTATTAAATAAATATGAAAAGAAAAGTATAGGGCTCTTTTTGCAACTTTATCTTTTTTTTATTCAAGGTTTTATGGAATAATAATAGTGGAAAATGAACAAGGAGCTGATTTTTTTTAAGCAACATTTTTTAAACATTACAGAGAGGAAATGAGTGGCGGATATCCCTGATATGTTTGAGAATTTAGGACTTTGTTAAATAATTAAATAAATATGAAAAGAAAAGTATAGGACTTTGTTTTCCAGTTAAGCTTACTACACTCTCCACTCTCGAAAGTGTTGTTCTTCATTCCTGGATTTGTTGTAATTACTGAATGTTGTGTGATGAGATCGTGTGATCTCCTATTTAATTGGGATTGTTTCCCACTCATCCACGTTTCAATAGTTGTAGTTGGCGGTTTATTTTTGTACATTTGTTGTGAATTTAAGAGATGATTGTCGTTGGGAATGATATGAAGAGAAAATTAAGTAACTTGTGTCTTAAGTCTTTGAGACTTTGTCTTGTTCTTGATCTAAATCGGTTTGCCCTAATTTGGGACCTAACATTGTGCTAAAAATGGCAGGCATGATCTTGAAGTTAACGGAGGAAAAGGTCTAATCGTCGACCCAAGAACAAAATACGTCTATCAACGGCCATGAATGATGAATCAAATCTCATCCCAAAAAAAGCAAGACTGTTACTTTATCCAATCATTTGTATTTTTGCTGTTTTTGTGTGTGCAATATCTCTTCATTCTTTCGTCTTTGTCTTTTCAGATTTTAGCTACCACTTTTGTGTTAATGATGGGGGGCAAAAATAAAAACCTTCTCTGTAGCTTTAAATGTAATCTATGTTTGAATCTTGTTAATAGTTGTAGCTAAAAGCTTTCTCTTTTCTCTCTCTCTCTCTCTCTTTTATCTCTCTCTGTCAATGTTCTTAAGTGAAGATGACGCAATACATGCCATNCTTTGTGTTAATGATGGGGGCAAAAATAAAAACCTTCTCTGTAGCTTTTAATGTAATCTATGTTTGAATCTTGTTAATAGTTGTAGCTACAAGCTTTCTCTTTTCTCTCTCTCTCTCTCTCTCTTTATCTCTCTCTGTCAATGTTCTTAAGTGAAGATGACGCAATACATGCCATTGTTTAGATCATGCTCGAACTTACGATCAGTAACTCAGCTTCACGCTCACCTCCTTGTCACCGGCCGTCTCCGTCGTGACCCTCTTCCTGTGACGAAGCTTATCGAATCATACGCTTTCATGGGTTCTCCAGACTCGTCGAGGCTCGTCTTCGAAGCCTTTCCTTACCCTGACTCCTTCATGTACGGTGTTCTCATCAAATGCAACGTCTGGTGTCAATTACTCGACGCCGCCATTGATCTTTACCACAGGTTGGTTTCGGAGAAGACCCAGATCAGCAAGTTCGTGTTCCCATCTGTTTTAAGGGCTTGTGCTGGTTCGAGAGATCATCTGAATGTTGGTAGGAAAGTCCACGGGAGGATTATCAAGAGCGGTGTAGACGACGACGCTGTAATAGAGACGTCTCTGCTGTGTATGTATGGTCAAACGGGGAATCTAAGCGATGCGGAGAAAGTGTTCGATGAAATGCCCGAGAGAGACATTGTGGCTTGGAGTACACTTGTTTCTAGCTGTTTAGAGAACGTTGAGGTTGTGGAAGCATTGAGGATATTTAAGTGCATGGTGGATGATGATGGTGTCGAGCCTGATGCTGTGACGATGATCAGCGTAATCGAAGGATGTGCTGAGCTTGGATGCTTGAGGATAGCTAGGTCAGTCCATGGCCAGATAACGAGGAAAATGTTTGATTTTGATGAAACAATCTGCAATTCTCTGCTTACAATGTATAGTAAATGTGGAGACTTGCTTAGCGCGGAGAGGGTCTTTGAGAATAACGTCAAGAAGAATGCTGTTTCGTGGACTGCTATGATCTCTAGTTACAACCGTGGCGGGTTCTCTGCAGAGGCATTGAGAAGTTTCAGTGAGATGATAAAGTTTGGATTTGATCCGAATTTGGTTACCCTTTATAGCGTTTTGAGCTCTTGTGGATTGTTAGGGTTGGTTAGAGAAGGCAAGTCGGTTCATGGTTTCGCAGTTAGACGAGAGCTGGATCCGAAGTACGAGTCCCTTTCTCCGGTCTTAGTCGAGCTGTACGCTGAGTGCGGGAGACTAAGCGACTCTGAGGCGGTTTTACGAGCTGTTGGTGATAGAAACATTGTGGCATGGAACTCTCTGATATCTCTATATGCACACAAAGGTATGGTGATTGAGGCATTGTGCTTGTTTAGAGAGATGGTGACACGGCGAATAAGACCGGACTCGTTCACTTTGGCTAGCTCAGTCGCAGCATGCGTCAATGATGGTTTAGTCCGGCTAGGGAAACAGATTCACGGACATGTTGTCAGGACGGATGTTTCAGACGAGTTTGTGCAGAACTCGATGATAGACATGTACTGTAAAAGCGGACTTGTGGATTCAGCGTGTGCAGTGTTTGATCAGGTCAAACATAGGAGCGTTGTGACATGGAACTCGATGCTCTGCGGGTTTTCGCAGAATGGTAACTCCTTAGAGGCGATTAGCCTCTTCGACTATATGTATCGTAACTCTCTCGAGACTAATGAAGTTACATTTTTGGGCCTTATCCAAGCGTGTTCAAGCGTAGGTTCGCTGGAGAAAGGGAAATGGGTTCACCACAAGCTTATTCTCTGCGGTTTAAGTGATCTTTACACTGAGACTGCTCTAGTCGACATGTATGCGAAATGTGGAGATCTCGACACAGCTGAAACCGTCTTCAAGGCCATTTCGAATAAGAGCATTGTGTCGTGGAGTAGTATGATCAACGCGTACGGAATGCACGGACGGATAGGATCCGCCATAGCTACGTTTAATCAAATGGTTGAATCAGGAACGAAACCTAACGAAGTTGTCTTCATGAACGTGCTCTCTGCTTGTGGTCACTCTGGTTCCGTTCAAGAAGGTAAATTCTACTTTAACTTGATGGGAAGCTTTGGCATCTCACCAAACTCGGAGCATTTCGCGTGTTTCATCGACCTTTTGAGCCGTTCTGGTGATCTCGAAGAAGCATATAGGATCATCAAGGAGATGCCTTTCCTTGCAGATGCTAGCGTTTGGGGTTCGCTGGTCAATGGTTGCAGAATCCATCAGAGAATGGATATCTTCAAAGCCATAAAAAACGATCTCTCGAGTATTGTTACCGACGATACAGGATATTACACTCTCTTGTCCAATGTATATGCTGAAGAAGGTGAAAGGGAAGAATTCAGGAGAGTGAGATCGGCTATGAAGAGTTCCAATCTCAAGAAAGTTCCTGGTTACAGCGCGATCGAGATCGACCAGAAAGTTTTCAGATTTGGAGCTGGGGAAGAGTCCGGTTTCAGAACAGAGGAAATCTACAAGTTTCTTGGGAATCTCCAGAATCTAACTCTTGAAGCAGATTATTTACATGTTAACGAATGAAGAACATGCCATAGATGATTCTTAACAGCCATGTAGGTATATATTCTTTCGTGAGCCAAGAAAAAAGAAGAGATGTAGAATTTGTATTAACCAACAATAATTGTTCTTTTTTTCCTTTGGCCCTTGTAAAGAGAGGACAAGAATCTCTACATTTTTTATATCTTTGACGTTGAGAACCTGACCCATCACATCTGATTACATAAAGTAGAATTCTGCTAGGTTAGTCTTCTTTAACATACTCAGAAAAATTTATACTATTAAATGATTAGATTACCTATCAAGACGTTGTGGTTAAGACCACCCTGGATTATAGATTCAATAGGAACCAATGTGAGAAACTGGTTGTCTGATTTAACAGAGCAACTGCTTACTACCGTGTTCATGGAAAGAGTAAGTTTCCATTTACTACTTGTACGACGGTACAGGCCAGAGGCTGGAGCAACTTGCATATTCTCAAGGACTTTCCATTCACCCAGCTTCAATTCCTTCGATATCCGGCCTATGTCCTTCTTCTTCACTGCAGCATGAATCTTAGAACCCTAAAATATACAGAATAATTGAACGGGTAAGTCATCTCCTCCTAGCCAAATAATTACAGGATACTTAAACAGGTTTTAAATACTTACATGTTCGTCACCAAGGATGAACTCCATCGTCTCACCTGACATACCAGAGAATTGACGCCAGCTATGCAGCACTTTCACACGCACCTTCCAAGTAGACTTGAAGGGTTTGAGATCATCAAGCTTAAACAATTGCCCAATAGTCATTATCGTAATAATATTTTAAAGGATGTAGTGTTTCTTTGTGGTGAGAATAAGATCTAGAGAACAACCCTCTACTTATAGTATAGCTTTGACAACATTAGCCTAGGTCTACGGAATTAATAGGTTTCGAAGGATATTCTAGTTTTAATGCTGTTTGAAGATCTGAACAATCTAGTTTTAGAAGTTCGTATATTAGAGAATATAATGATGGATAATTTTTAAACGATTGAAAAAAATAATCTTATTAGTTGCCAAGATTTTCGGCTGTGATATTCTCTAGTTTCCCCGAATAGTAGAGATTTAGCTAAAATATATTTTCCTTGTTTTGAAATTTAGTAATAATAGCGGAATATATAGTGTCATAATTAGTTGAAAATTGAAAGAGTTCTTCACGGAATTGGTTGCAAATATATCGTGTTTCCTTGTTTGGACTGTTTATGATTCCGGTTTCTAATTGTTCAACTTTTTCGGGTATCGTTTTAAAATCTAATTAATTTGCCGGTATGTTTTAAGTGGCCTCAGAAGGATCCGCGTGTTCTTTCCTTGACTCGGGTCGGGTTTTTTAGTTGATTCTTTTGTTAATTCCGGGTTTTTTTCTGTTTGGACACAGGAATAACCTCTTTGTTAAGTTGAAATCCTTATTTTGTACCTCTGTTTTAATAGTATAGATAGATAGGCATTTCTTTTGTTTGACCAACTTAATATAACTCAGATTTTACTCAAATTTCCCAATCTAAAGAAAACATTATTTATTTTTTAACCACAACCATCAACATGCCATTTTCACATCATAAGAAGTTTAGCATGTTCGGCAAAGTCATTAAATTTACTTGCATGTCGGTTGTAACATTCTCCAAATTTTCATGCATCGATTCAAGTATTGAGTATTGACTTCCCCTCATCCAACATGCGATCAAACGTAAACATCAGTTATTATTTTTAATAAATCTATCATGCTAATTTGAAGCAACATATATCGATTTGAGCTGATATAATAATCCAATCAAAATATTTATGAGAATTGTTGAGGCGGTGAAAGGTTCTAGAATTTTTTTGTTATGCCGATATCTAACTTAAAAGCATATGTCTAGCATCGACAATGGTAACTGGCTAAGCCAAAATGATCATAAACTAGTATCCATGAAAACATGCAAGAAACACGAAAGAGGAAATACGGTTTTTGAACGCAATACGACGGCTTTCTAAAAAGTTTTATTCAAACAATAATATTAAACAAATCTCACATCGGTTACTAGGGCTCATATTCAAATTAATAAGCTCTCATGGGAGTTTCTTTATCTTCTTGTTTTCTCGGATCTCAAATTGACACCGTATTTGGAACGGCGTGATCATCGTCCTCAAACCCATTTTTGTAGATTAACGTACTATTGTCCTTAATTATCCCCATGCTTCATTCTTAAACTCGCGTAAGTTACGTACGGCTCTCGAATTATCTCATGGAATGCTACTACGTTACATGTCTTTCAGGTTTTAAATACTAAAACGTACGTGACTTCTTCATTGGATTACTCTTCTTCTTCTTCTTCCTCTCTTTGTTGTCCTTCAACTTCTTCTTCCTCTCTTTTTTAACTATGTTTCTTATTTTTCTTTGATTTATTTTTATTCAATCTTTTATGCTTTAATTTCTTCTTTGTTTTCTTTTTTAATCAGTTTCTTCTTTTTCTTTTCATTTTTATTTGGTTTCCTCTTTTATATTCACTCATATTCTACTTTGCTCTTTTTTGTTTTCACTAGTCTTCCTTCATATATTTTCTTCTTGTCTGTTATTTTATTATTTTATTTTTAAATGATGTAATGTTAAAGCCGACCGACTCTCTAGCAAAGTTTGTTAAGTTTGCTCTGAACAGTTCTTATTATGGTGTAACTTTTTTTTTTAAGTTAAAAAACAAAACTTAACTCATGGTCTATTTAATTCTTTATAACTAATTTTGTAATTCTCTATATGTTTTTACATAAATCATTCAAATCTAGTTACTAAATCAACTTTAATTTTTAACAAAAATCGAAGAATTTTGTTCATTATGGAGTTTTAATTTAAAGCTGTTTTTTTCTTTTTAACATCTAATCTTTATTATAAATGAAATTGTACGGCTACATATATAGTGCATGTGCATAAAATAATAAAATTACAATAAAATAACTAATGGAAAAACTGTAAAACAAAAGAAGAAGTAACCGTCGGCAATGGCAGCGGCAACGGCAATACACAAGCGTTGCTTGTTAACAGAGGATCCACTCTGTAATCATCCTTCTTCACATTCGCATATAAAATCATGTGATCTTCATTTTTGGCTATCATCCATCTGATGAAATTCCAAATTATGTTTTGCAACATAAACAACACCAAATCCTTATGTTGTATAACATTGGCCAATTCCCAAAATAGATCTATAAATGTTCTTCGATAAAGAACCCAATCTACTGATTCTATCGATTGAATTAGATTTTGAGACTGCCAACCTTCAACGATTCTAAGAACATCGCCATACAATATAGATGATGCATCTTCGACTCTAATTTGTGATCTTCTCCATGGTGGTTTCCATGGCGGTTGTTTCCATAACAATGTAGTTAGAATTTGATATAAGAACATCAAAAACACCAAAGAATCACCAGAAACCAACTCTCTTACAAGGAAAATCCATCCCTGCAACTTGAAGAGAGGGTAATTGATGAACTTTTCATCGTTGGCCACAATCGGTACAACGGAGATAGCCGCCGGGTAGATAGCATAGAATAATTGCTTCACTCCAGCGATAATTGCAATCATCCTCGAAGAGAAGAAGAGATAGAGTAGATGGTTAAGAAACCCAACTTGAATCGTCTTCTCCATCGCAAGAGAGAGAAGAGAGAAAAACATGTAAACCCACACACATTATCTCCGTTTCCTTTTCTATTTAAAGCTGGTTATATTTTGATTTTTGTCAGATAGATTATAGTTAATCATAAATATTAAGTTGTTTCTTTATTATTGATATTAGAAAATACAATTTCTTTTTTACAAACTATTTAATACAAAAATATATAGTATTTTTGAATAGGATTTTTTTTTGAAATACAAAAATAAATTAATTAATGTAAAATATACCTAATTTTATATAATGATGTGGAATGGTACTATTGGTTGTTTAAAATTTAGAAACATTTCTTAATTTTAAACATATATATGTGGACCAATAAGAATGAAATTTAACAATTCATTTTTTATTCAATTATGAAGTTTCTAATCTAAAACCGATTATATATTGATTTTTGTCATATCTAAACCCGGTTTATTCATTTTTGATTTATGAAATTTTCTTAAATAATAAAAAGGAAATTACTAATATAATAAATATAATTAATTTTAGATGATGATATGAAATAATACTATTGGTTGTTTAAGATTAAGAAACTTTCCGAAAAAAGGAAATTACTTATATAACAAATACAATTAATTTTAGATAATGACATGGAATATCACTAATAAAAAGGAAATTACTAATATAACAAAAATATAATTAATTTTCGATGATGATATAGAATAATATTATTGGTTGTTTAAAATTAAGAATTTTTCCACAAAAAAAGGAAATTATTTATATAACAAATATAGTTAATTTTAGATAATTAATTTTAGATGATAATATTGAATAATACTATTGTTTGTTTAAAACTAAGAAATTTTCAACAAAAAAGAAAAAGAAAATTACTTATATAACAAATATAGTTAATTTTAGATAATGACATGGAATATCATAATGATATGGACCAATGAGATTGATTTTTTTCAATCCCATGTGGACATCCTTAGAGGCTTATAGGGTCAATGATAAGTCCCCGCGTATATGCATAGTTTATTTTAAGATTTTTAAAACAACTTACGGAAAAATATTAAATAAAATATGATTACTCTTAAACATAAGTAAAATAATATTGAAAACCCAATGAATAATATAAGATGTACTTTAGTTCCACTATACAATAAAAGTAATAGTCATGTAATTATTCTGTAATAAGCATATTATAATAAAATATATATTTAAATAATAAATAATATTGATGTTATAATAAGATATAATTTTCTTTAGGATTTATAGTTTCCAACTTTCAAATAACACGTATTATACTATAGTACGACAATTATTTTGATTTATAGTCAAATAATAGTATTCATTGCTTTCTTGAACTTTCGAAGACATGATTTTTTAATTCTAAATTAAAGAAAGTGAAAAAAAGGTGGAAGCAAAAAATTAAATTTTGTAAGTCATATCTTATTATGTAGGAATTGGTAAGACAACGAATATGGTAAATATGCATTTTTTATTTTTTCCGTTAAAATAAGAAATCGTTTTCTATTAGAATATGACATGCACAAATTTTTTTTTTTTCTTTTTTCCGTTAATATATGAAAGTTTTTCTATTAAAAAATGGATGATCGTTTTTTTATGGCTTATTATATAGGATTTGATAAGACTAGGAATATGGTAAATATGCATTTTTTTCTTTTCCGTTAGAATATGAAACATTTTTCTTTTAGAATATGACATGCCAAAAATATTTTTTTTTCTTTTTCCGTTAGAATATGAAATATTTTTTCGTTAAAATATGGATGCTCATTTTTTTCCATACCTTATTATATAAGATTATGTAAGATATAAAGTATGGTAAATATGCATTTTTCATTTTTTTCGTTAGAATATGGAACATTTTCTGTAAAAATATGGCATCCAAATTTTTGTTTTTCTTTTTCCCGTTAGAGTATGGAACATTTTTGAGTTAAAATATGGATGATTGTTTTATTTTATTTTCTGTTTAACATATTTTTAGCTAGATTTTTTCCTCTTTTTTTTTTTCCAAGATACATGTCAAGATCTTAATAGCACTAAAATTAAAAATTACACATGTGGTGATCTTGTGAATTATAATTATCTTATGTGTTGCAACCATGTTGTGCACACCTATTTTATATAATAAGATAGATATAGTATGTTTAAAAAAAATTATTACTTATTTTTATATATATAAATACTCATATAAACCATGAATATTAACATAATCGGGTTTGGGTTATAACTTACAAGTTACAACCCATGAAATAAATGGGTCGAGTCATAACCTGACCCTACAACCTTCAAACCTTTATGGGTTACGGTGAGGACGGGTAGGATTATCTATTTTGAAACTCTTACCCAGGCCCAAATGGATAACTCACCCGCTTATAACAGAACACAAAAGGTATGGTGCACATAAACCCAACCAATAAAAGCCCAGCCCAAACCTTTATGAATACATTGGTGGATTTCTAGGTTGCTATATTTGCTACTCGCTCTCAACTCATCCTGAGAAACTAAATCGGCGCTGTTTTCACCTTCGCCATGGCTTCTAGCAAGGAATCGGCCACCAAAGTTATTAATTTATTTGGTTTGTTTTGTGTGGCTCTGAGCTCATATCTAATGTTTTATTATGCTTGGCTGAAGAGGTTGTTGCTTATAACTTTTCTATGTTCTTGCTGCTCTTCTTTTAGGTAAGCGGAATCCTGAAGATGATTTGGAGACCAAACCGTTTCTGAAGAAACATAAGGAAGCCTCTTACCAAACCGAGGAGGACAAGGTAACCTCAGATGGTCTCGGAATCCTCTTGTTCTTTGAAAATAGTTTTCTTTACACTGTGTTCTAATGGCGCTACTCATGTATGTAACAGGAGGAGGAGACAACCAAAGGATTTGCTGATCATGTACAATTTTTTATTTTTCAAGAATTTTAAATTTTAATTTTTGTATGTTCCATTACGCATCTTGTTCTTAAAAATCGCGTGGTTCCTTTTATCCTCATGTTCAAGTGAGCATTCTTGTGCTAATTACACACTTGGCTGTTAAATTCAATTCAGGAGTCTGCGGTAACAAAAAAGACGCTCTTTATTTGCCGTCTCCCTCACAAAACTAAAATATCAGATATGTAAGTACACCTCGATTAAAAGTTCCACTTTCCTTCCTTGTCCGAGCATGACTGATATAATTTTTTATTTATTTCTCCAGCATCGATTTCTTCAAAGATGCTGTACAAGTTGTTCGTGTTCGACTCTCTGTAAACAGCAGGTGTCTTCATTTGTGCTATGGCCATGTTGAGTTTGCTTCTGCTAACGAAGCAAAGAAGGTAATGATTGGTTTATAGTTATGGTAATGATGAAAAAAGGTTGTTTAACTAGTCGTTACGATTGCTGATTAAATCTTTTATCCTCTAGGCACTGGAAAAGAAAAATGGTGAATACTTGCTCGGTTCTCAGATCAAACTTCTTGCCGATAAAAGATATCCAATGCGTCCACTACCCAAGTAAATTGATTTTCAGTGTTATGGGTTTTTGTTTCTGTAACGCTGGCTGTTACTTATTGCTCACAGATTACTAACGCTTTTTTTTTTTTTTTTTGTAAATTAGGTATTGTATAGAGCACAAGGTTTGGTAAGGGATTTAACTATTTGCCTCTTGAGTTTGTTATCTGGAGCACGCACCTTGGGTGAAGTTTTTTTGGTATACATGAAGAGATCACTAGTTTTTTTTTTTTTTTTTTAAATTTTCAGCTACAAAGACTACCTTCGACGAGAGAGCCTTCCTATAGGAGAAGATGAGACACCTCCCGATTTTGTTGAGGTACGTACATGTTCTTATTATCTTCAAAATATGGTGCCAGTTTTAGAAGATACTCTCATCGATTAATAATAACACAACTGGTACCAAGGATCACTTTTTTTGTTGAAGCCCTTTTTCTCCGTAAGAGTTGTGCTAACACATTTGGCTGTTTGTTAAATTCAGGAAGTACTCCTTGTAGCCAATCTCTCTCCCCAAACTAAAATCTCAGATATGTAAGTGTCACCTTAATTAACTTTCCACTTTCCTTCTCGCCTCGCGGAGCAAGTTTTCCATTACTGATATTTGATCCTCCACTTTTACAGCCAAGACTTCTTCGAATATGGACAAGTTGTTAGTGTTCGACTTATTGTTAACCACGAGGGTAAGCATGTGGGCTATGCCTTTGTTGACTTCGCTTCTGCTAACGAAGCAATGAAGGTGAGAGTAGTAGTTTTGTAGTCATGACTGAAAAACGTGTTTAAGTAGTTATTGGAAGGTACGGTTGCTGATTAAATATTCTATACACTGTAGGCGCTGAAAACGAAGAATGGTGAATATTTGCATGATCACAGGATTTTTCTTCAAGTGGCTAAGACAGCTCCATACCCTCCACGACCCAAGTAAATTGATTTTCGAGATTCTGGTTGTCACTTATTATTGCTAGAGTTTTGATACTAACGCTGTTATTTTTGGTAATTAGGTACAACCTTGCAGAGAAGCTTTGGTAAGGGATTTAAGTAACTATATATGCCGGCTGAAGTTTTTTGTATACATGGAGTGATCACTATAGGGGTTTTGATATTTCAGTTACGAAGACTACCTTCGACGACAAAACCTTGTGATAGAAGAAGATGAGACAGTGGAAGTACTTGATGAAACTCCCAATTTGGTTGAGGTACATGTTGTCATTATCTTCAATATATGTCCGGCGTAGACATTTAATAACAGAACTGTTACCGCAAAGTCCAAAGTTGTCTTATCATTCTGGGGATGAATCTGCTTTTTGTTAAATTCAGGCAGTTGCTGTAAGAAAGAAGACGCTCTTTGTTTCCGGTCTCTCTCCCGAAGCTGAAATATCAGATATGCAAGTGGCACCTTTAATTTTTTTTTTTGTTTTTTTTCTTTCGTTATTGGAGAGCTTTTTGCATGACTAATATTTTATCCTCCATTTTTACAGCATCAATTTCTTCAAAGATGTTGGACAAGTTTGTTGTCTTCGACTTATAGTAGACTACACGGGCAAGCATGTAGGCGATGGCTTTGTTGAGTTTTCTTCTGCTAACGAAGCAGAGAAGGTGAGACTAGTTTTATACTTTATAGTAATGATGAAAATAGATGAATAGTCATCTGAAAAGTAGTGTATACATGTGATGAAGATTATGCAAGTATTCATTTGATTATGTCTTTTATACTGTAGGCACTGGAAAGGAAGAATGGTGAATATTTGCACGATCATGAGATTTATATAGATGTGGCTAAAAAGGCTCCATACCCTCTACGAGCCAAGTAAATCGATTTTCTGTACTTATTTCTAGAGTTGTTTTGATGCCATTACAGAAGACTAACAGTAATTATTTTTGCTAATTAGGTATTGCATAGATCACAAGGTTTGGTAAGGGATTTAACTATTTTCATTTTGAGGTTGTTGCTATCAAGAGCAAAGTTTTTGGAAACATGTTTTTTTTTATATTCCAGGTATGAAGACTACCTTCGACAAGAAAACCTTCTGATAGAGGAAGCTGAGGCAGTGGAAGGAGATGATGAAATTCTCGAGTATATTGAGGTACATTCTTATTGTCTTTCAAAAATATGTCTTGAGGTCAGAAGAAATGCTTAACGTTTAACTGTTGCCACAAAGTTGAAAGATGATTTATTCTGGGTATGCAATTTAATTTCAGGAAGTTGCTGCGAGAAGAAAGACACTCTTTCTTGCCAATATCCCTTGCCGAACTAGTATACCAACGATGTAAGTAGCACCTTTTAATTTCCTCTTTCCTTGTTTTTTTCATGACTCATATATTTTATTCTCCATTTTTTACAGCGTCGATTTCTTCAAAGATGTTGGACGAGTTGTTCTTCTTCGACTTATTGTAGACCACAGGGGTCAGCGTGTGGGCTGTGGCTTTGTTGAGTTTGCTTCTGCTAAGGAAGCAGACAAGGTGAGAGTAGTTTATATAGTAGTAATGATGAAAAGTATTTAACTAGTCATTTGAAGAAAAGTGTATACTTATGATGAAAAATACACAAGAAGACATTTTGAAAGTAGGATTGCTGACTAAATCTTTTATGTTGTAGGCGCTGGAAGTTCGATTCCCTAATCTAAATCATAAGTTGAGTCTAGACGTGGTTGAGATAGCTCCATACCCTCTCCGACCCAAGTAAACTGATTTTCCATATGGAGATTTGTTTCTCTAACTTATTGCTATATAGTTTTCATGTCATTTACGCTTTTTTTTTTTTTTAGGTACAACCTTGCAGAGAAACTTTGGTAAGGATTTAAGTAATAGTTGCCTTTTGAGTTTTGTTATCAAGGTCGGAGGCGACATGACAAGGGTCTTTGATGTTCCAGGTCGAAGGTAGAAAGCCATCTGATAGAAGAAGAGGAAGGAGAAGAAGAAGAAGAAGATTATGATCCTATGATGGGCGGAGTCTGCTGTAAGAAGGTTACTTTCTGTTATGACGACTGATAGAAGAAGAAGAAGAAGAAGAAGACTCTGTTACCGTTTTTCTTATGTTTTAGTTAAGTTGTAAAAATATGCTTAAATATGAATGGTCTGGTGTTTAATCATTATCTGCCTTAACTATTACCTGAGTAAGAAGAGCGCTGTATACGATTGGAACTGATTTGGTTGACCAAATTTTCTTTTTGGAAATTAGCAATAGCACACTTTGT
>OVBJ01001902.1:0-22668 GCA_900406535.1 Noccaea bulbosa
GATATATAGATTCTTATCTATGAATGCATTAATTGGATGTGTCATTAAGTTCACAATATTCACATGCATAATATTTCTAGACTTGCATGAAAACGAACAGTTTATTTATTTATATTCTAGAAACAGACATGATTAGATGCACGGGTTGGAATGATTCTGTGTTGGTAGCGAGACGAGAACGACAGTGTTTTCTTATGGAGAGCGATACGGAAAGTAATGTGACAGGACAGTTGAGAGGAAGTTCATCATTTTCGGGTTGAGAGGAAGCTCATCATAAGGACAGTAAACAAATCTTTTAAACTTTTCGGGTTGNGAATCCACCCAAACTTTTTGACCCCCTCCAATTCCACTCAAACTTTTATTTCCTATCGATAAGCAAAACGCAAATGGGAGAATCGACGTTTGGGTGGAATTGGAGGGGGTCGAAAAGTTTGGGTGGATCCCGATAGAAACGATTTAGTTGGGGGGGGGAGGGGGGGGAATAGGCGGGCAACAGAAAATTAGAAATCAACAAAAAGGAGAAGAACACCAAAAAAAAAAAAAGTGTTTCGAATGGCGAGAGCTAATGATAAAGCAGAAAATCTTAGGGAACAAGTTTTTGTTTTTGTTCGAAGGGAACAAGTATAAGTGTATAACTAACTTTTTGTTAGTATAACTAACTAAAGTTGCAAGAACACCATTATTAGCCACCACGAAGTTTATTGCACAAGTGGCCTTGTGGTTGGCTAAAACTACAACATACCAAAGGAGAGAGCAGATGTGGGACCATCAAGTGATTGGATCAGTGATCCCCTGAAGCCCCGGTTTAAGCATTAAACGTGTGTTTGGAGGCTCAAGTAAGACCAACTTTTTTGCATCTCTTGGAACAGTTGAGAAAATGCACCACCAGCAAGGCCTTTCTTCTTAAGCACGCCACCAATGAGTATTGTCCAAGCTATTTCATCATCGTATAGGTCTTCACACTGAAGCATCTTACGGAAAACTTGTTTTGCACTCTCATTTTTTTCCTTGTTCATAATCCCGGCCGCAAATCAATTTTCTGCAATTCCTCAGCTCCGGTGTAAAACCACTGAAAATCATATCTTCAACAACGTCTGCAGCTTCCCCATACTTGTGCAGCTCGCAGCAACACCTAAGCATCTGCTCAAAAACAGTCCCACTCGGAGTCAATCCTTGTTTTGCCATCTGATCGATCCAACAACATCCGAGCTATTCCCAGTTTGTTAGCTCCACAAATCCCCCTCATGAGCTGCTCGTAGCATTTCAAATCAGGAACACACCCATATTGCTGCACCATGTTCCTGTGAAAAACCCTAAGAGCAGCATCCGCCTTACTGATTCTAGAGTAACCCATAATCAAAGATGTAAATGTGGAAAGATCAGGAGTCAGCCCAGACTGAATCATCTTACACACATACTGATTCGACTCTACCACATACCCAGGCCTACAATACGCAGTAATCATTATGTTAAAGATGCCAACCCCTGGTGATGAGACCACATCCAACATGTCCATATAGACTTCTTTCATTTCAGAGACCAAATTAGATCTAGCCAGCGAATCCAACAGATCCTCATAGCAAGAGGGAGTGAGGCTAGATTTGTATTGCTTATACACATCAATAACAAACCAACGATCTCCATCTGTCACGCAGGCATGCGTCATGAAGATGATTATCATAGGCACGTCGCAGGCGACTCCATGCTTAGTTAAAACATCGAGGAGGGATGCGTAGCAATATACACTCTTGTGGAAATTGGGCTCGAGATCCAGGTGAAGCGAAGATACGTCGGCAAAGGTCACCGCCGGGAGGAGATCTTTGAGGACGGGAATGTTGCGCCATCGCGGTACCTCAGGGTGATTCGGCAATTCCTTAAGATATTCGAAAGCTTCATGCCTTCATCAACGGCAGGATCTGAAATTGGTTTGCTTGCTAGTGGGAGGAGACCCTTCTGCTTTACTTTGCGTTTCAAAGCAGCGGCGAGTAAGGTTAATATAGAGACATTGTTCGGAGGTAACAGCTTCCTACGCCGCGCCATGTCCGCCTGTAAGACTTCTTTTAGGGTTCTCCTTTCTGGTTTTGTCTGCTCTGACTGTGCTAAGTTAGCTGTGTTCTGTTCCCATTAGATTCGAAATAGATACTTAAAAAGGAATCGGTTGTTTCGGGTCTGTTCAGACTTCAGACCGTTCCGGTTAAGCTTTTTTCTGTGCGGGTTCAGAGATCAGACCAGTGATAAAACGGGCCAAAATCTGTAGATCTGCCCAATCCTAGATATCGTCGATTTTTTTTCCTTAATCTTAACACGTACTTATCTTATATTCAATTCTTGAATGTATCAAAACTGAAATATTAATTATTCAACTTTTAAGATTTAGAATCATGGTCATACTCAAATGTAACGAGCAAATAGTACAACTGAATATTTGTTTCGGGATCACAGTTTGACTCATTTGCTTGTAACAATTTAACAAACAATATATATTAAATCAGTAACAGTATAATTGAACTGCAAAAAAATGAAAACAGTCATGTAGTTGGAGTACCGCATCAATACAAATTAATGATCATATTTTTTTCGTTGATATGTCGATTTTTCTGAAACAAAAATTAATAGTATCACTTTTTCTTCTCCTAGGAGCACTTATCCGAGCATACATCCACACAGTTTGCAACTTTCTCTTCATCTGTCCGTAACAAAACAACAAAAACCATAAATACAAAAGCTTTCATTAAAATATATTTTAAATTAACAATACAATGTTTCTAGTTATGAATTTGAAAGAAAGTAAAATGTTAGTTTGTACTTTCGAGATCGACAACCGCTTTACAAAATTACATCAGAATTAGTTAATTGCGATTAGAATGCAAATTAGTGGGATCCTATATGAACATTAATTAAAATCAGCGTCTTACCACAAATATTAAATTACGCTTTATTTATTTAATTATTTTAAGCAAGTGATCCATTATAATCGAAACTCAGATTAATCATAGAAATTTGCAGCCGCGGTCATAAAATATTGTAGCGACCAAAGATGCATGCATGCGATTATCACTTGACAAACCTTACATTCTTACTATACCATGCGAGATTCAGCACTAGGCCTTATTCTTAGAATCAGCACATAAACATGGTTTAGAATGTTCACTTTAACGGGAGAAAATGTGAATGCAAAAAGGGAAAACTTACTGAGGTTTTAATGAGGAACACAATGATGAGTAGTGCAACCGAGTTTGCAGAAGTATTCAGTATTGTCGATTTTGTTTGTTAAAATCAGGAGAAGGAGAAGGAGTCGGCAGAGTAGGAACAAGACAAGCCATGAGACATGTTAATGGACACCATGTAGATTTTGGAAAATTCGTATGAGATTTACACACCACAAGACAATCATCTGAGTCACAAATTTTAAAATGGCTCCGAGCCTCTGTCGTCTGAGCCAGAAAGTTTCCCACTACCATCATTGTCATCAACATCGCCACTTTTTTGCGCCACATTTTCTTGGAAAACCAATATTATAAAGTTGATCAAATTGTGTATTTTTCTCTGAGTGTTGTTTGCATATAAAGCTAGGGAATGCGGAATTTTCTGTATTGGTTAACATTTTCATAGTAAACAACAAATCAAGGTAATATATTTTTCCATTTATTTCCGATTTTGTTTTTGTGAGTCTAGGTGTATCCCGGCCGGAATCACCAAAGTCCGACTAATAAAGTGAGCAGCAGATTTCACAATTAGGAGATGCATGTAACATACTCATATGATACACATGTGACATATTAATGTTAAATTTTATAAATTCCTAACTCAAAACTAATTGACATTGAATGAATTTTTCCTCAAAACTATTGCAACATGATTAAATTTTTTGATAAAGGATTATTGCAATGCAACCTGATAGATTGAAACGTAAAACGCGTTGGTAAATCTACAAAAATATTATCAACATAATTTTCTTTATCATTTTATTCTTTTTGTTTTGAATCGATGATTTTGGTCAATTGCTTGCTTGTAACACAAAAATATATCTAATCAAGAAATGAAGTCTCATTTAGATATTTGACTATTTAATTGATACAAACTACGTACGTAGTGGCTCATATCTTTTTTATTTGGACATTCTAATTTTCATAGACCAAATTCAATTAATGTAGATTTTTTTTCTCTTTCATGTGGGAGCACATATCTGAGCATGAATCCACGCATCCTGAAACTTTCTCCACGTGATCTGCCCATAAAAAAAAAAAAAAAAAAAAAAAACACNCAGCACACATACAAAAATAATTAGAAGTTTATAACTCGCACGATAATGTTTAGGCGTGACTGGAATGAGAATCAAACTCTAACAATAACACATTCGCTCTTTAATATTTTAGTAATATATAGTGAGATTTAGTTTAGAATGGGAAAAAAAAAACTAAAATTATCAAACTTCTTACTGTTTGGACATCTACATAATATGATTTAGAGTCACAAGATTAAAGTGTATATATGTATGAAACAAAAATTATACAAGAACTGAAAAGCTTACCCTTATCTTCGATTGACGATAATGAAACACACTGCTTGAGAGAACATCCAAGTTTGCAGATATAATCATTGGTAATTTCCTGTATATTTGCCTCCTCAGAAACAATTATAGGATGTATACAGTCCTTGAGACCCGTGAAAGGACATAACAGTTTGTTTAATCCTTTCGCGGAACTAATACACATGTAAAGAGAGCCTTCGTAACACGTTAGGAAAGATACAGCCTCTGTCTCGGTCAGAAGGTTCCCCATCACCAACATCAACACCACTAACATCGCCATTCTTTTGTTCTCCATTTTCTTTAGGATACAAATATTTTTTCTGGAGAGAATATTATAAAAGTTGATTAGGTGTTTGTTAATTATGAATGTTAAAGTGTGATACTAGTGTTCGTTTTTATAGGGACTACACATGTAGTGTTGTGTTAGTGTTAACATTTTTGTTATAAAAAAAAATATATAGCTGTGATTTGTTGTGATAAACTGACAATGACGTAGTAGGTAACTAATTCTAATTCCATTCCTTAATTATGGAATCTAGAGATTTGTTTCCTTACATCTTGATTCTAGATATTTTATACTATAATATTAAGGATGACACAACATTATGCATTAACCTAACATGTACAAAAACAGTTAAATATGCATGTATGTTAGAAATGTAGAATAGTAATATATCCAATTGAAATTCATTAAAAATGTATATATAGCATTTAATTATATATGACTTTTTTTTTTACTTCAATTATATATGACTTAAAGTATTTTTATGTTTATGTTTATTTACTTTTTCAATGTAATTTAAAACTAAACAATACCGAAACGAAAAATCAATTTAAATTTTGACAAAATAATCTAGCTAGAAAAACTTCGATTCAGTCTATATATATGCTTGTGTTGGTACTTGGAGAAGACAAGGCATCGTTCTATGAAGTGCTTGCCAAAAGCTTTTCAAACAAATCCACAGTGAAGCCTCTCACAAGAAAGATCAACCTAACAGCTAAATGGTAGTGCAACACAAATAATACAAAAGCAAGACCTTAGAAACTAGCTAAATATACTTAATTGATGAAAGTACGTACCACAAACAATGACGGTTTTGACACCCACATGCACAAGCATAGATCAGAATATTTGAACACATTTTCTTCACTCACATGATCTGTCAATGACTTTCCAATTCCAGGGAGGTGTTTGAGCTGATCAACGCTTTCATCTAGGCAAGCATAGGTTCGGGTTGAAGTTTTACCTCGATTTCCTTGAAGTTTCGTTTGTATTAGATTCATATTTTGGATAGTGGATCATCTAGATTTGTAGTTGCTTGTGAGTTTCTCTGGTATTCTTCTTAGATTTAGTGAAATGCTGGCTTGATTTTGCTTTCGTTTGTTGGTGTTATTCTTCTTAGTTTTGGGTCCTTCAGCTTTACAAAGAGATTGGCATACTTTGAGCTGTTGTGTTTACTTAATCAGAGTGTTAGACTATATTTTCTTTTTCGGTAATCCTCCTGTGCCACATTACAGGTGCAACAGTCATAAGCTAGCATTCCTCTCTCTGCAGGCAGACTGCAGGCAGACCGAGAGATGTCTTGTAGACAGCAAGAATTAGCTCCAACTTAAGATTTGATTGGATCAAATAGTTGGCTGTTGATCAGATCATTCCACAGGCGGCTTCGTAAGATTGGATATTGAAATATTTGGCTGATCAGAGCCTTCCCTTCTTCCTTTTTGTTCCGTAAGATTGCTCGGTAAGAGTGATAAGAGCTGCATGCCTCACTCGTTCCCATTTGTTCTTCTCTTCTCTCTCTGCAAATTCTGCGCGTGCTTTGACATGATGCCGATAACCTGCAAGTTTCTTTCGACTCCAATAGTAGAGACAGAGTACATCTGGTCCGCTTGCTCTGTCTGACATCCGAGAGCTACATGCCTCACTTGGTTCCAACCGTTGCTCCACCAGATTTGCAGGTGTTTGGACACGAGCTGCCTTCCTTCTCCTAGCACGTCTACAAGACGCTACTCCATCCCTAGCACGTCCATCAGCCAGACTTCCAGCGAACTTTTCCTGGTACTGTTGCACTTCTTCATCTTTCTATGATCATATCATTTCACAAGATAAATAATCCAAATGCCACAAGGATAAAATTATGGACGATAAAATCAGGGCGCTATGTACCAAATACTTGAACCACGGTTGAGGGGTGCCTATCCTGTGGCTGGGAGGCAGAATCTTCCAAGGTGCTTGTGCTAGACTGGAGAGGGCAAAACGTGGCGGAAAATTTAGCTGTTTAAATACCTACATAAAAAAAAGCATAAGAGACAAGACTAATCAGGCTTCTAATTAAGAGAAACCAAATGTTTCCAAAACAATCAGCCAAAACCAACCTCATGAGAAAAAGATGGCATGAAAGGTTCCAACAATTGTGCAACAAGGTGTATCAATCCAGCAGCACTTCTTATAACAACTGCACAACAAGGTTTGTCTTCCCTGTAAAGTTTCCAAATTTGGTTGTCCTACCAGAAGTGAAAAAAACCGGTGAAATTGGACAGCCAATAAAAGCCAAATACTGCATGCATGCATATATAGTTTGTTAACGAGAGAATATAATTACTTCCACGTATAAGTTCCCTTCCCCTAAAATGTGGATCGCAGCTATAAGCCCCTGCTTGAGCTTAACCTGAACAAGGCATTTACTAAGAAGATAAGAAACCAGGCACTGAAACTAAGGCAGCCAAACCAGACTTGATATATATCATTCCTCACCTTTCCCATGGCTTCAACATACTTGTTAACCAATTCTCCAACCTTTGCAGCCAGCGATTTCGTTGAAGGATGAGATTTAGCACCAGGAGCATCTGGAATGACAGATCCATAACCTTCACAAAAGAAACCAGTTGGTTCAAAAACATTTCACACTTGCACAGCCTATACTTTTAATTGGATATGTGAATCAAGTATGTCATCATCTACAGCTACCACAAAATACTTGGAGGAAATAACCTACCTGCATTTTCAGGCTGCGCAATAAAACTCAGAACTCGATTAACAAAGCTGCCCAGGTTGCTCACCAACTCGCCATTCAGCTTTGTTTGCAAATCTTTCCACTCAAGCGATGTGTCAGAGACCTAAATGGCCAATACCCAAAACCAATCAACACACTTGCGCATGCCTGGGGAGAAGGAGGACAATAATGTTTTCCACTCTGTAGCAGCAATTAATCAGTTACCTCAGGCCTGCTGGTCTGCAAATAGTATCTCCATGCTTCGAAAGGAATATTTGTATTTTTTCTTGAGGATAGCTTCGAAAAATATAAATCATGACCAATAAAATAGTCAGACGAGGAGGAAGACACAGTAAAGACACAATGGGACACAAGGACTTGAGACCTAAGAAGGCAATAACTGAGTGGTGTAGATCATTCTACTTGGCAAGAGCATATGGATGCTCTTGCGGACAAATAAGGCTAATTAACAGACATTTTTTTCATATACCTGCTGCATGGTGTTCTCTGAAGAAAACAAGTTGTTGGAAAACGCTTGGCAGACTTGAGTCTGATCCGGAGTTAAAGTTTGCCCAAACTTGTCAAAACTTATATCAAACCATGTATAAACTTCTTTGCGAATGGCGTGGTACCTAAATGCACCCAAAAATAAAACAATTAACATGTTAGCAGCTCAAAATCATTCCTGAGAATCTGTGAAAACTAGTGTACGTTTCTCTTTGCTGAAATTAAAACAAAGACATGCGATTAAGATGCAGATCGATTCTATATACTTTTAGTCAGAAAACGATAACAAATGGAACACATAAAGTTACACAACAACGCTAGAAATCAATTCAAGATACATTACTTGTCACAGATTTCCTTGGGGGTGCAATTCTCTTCCAGTGCTTTGGTCTCAGTGGCAGTCCAATATTCATCGCTCCCACGTATACATATCGCATTGTAGTCACGGTGAATACAGTATCTAGCATACACGTCAGCGCTCTGAACACCTGTAAGAAAACACAAAACAAAACATTGCATAAACCTGTAAATTAAAGAACCATCCACACTGGCAGAACAAATGAACCACTCTTAATTTTATTTTAATTCCACGTATTAATTATGCAACAGCTCATATGGATATTAAAATGCAAAATCAGATTCTGATGACTTAATCGCATATAAAGAAAAAAAGTTTTGGATTTGGGTCTAGAACAGAATTCATTAACAAACCCACAAGATCGGAAGAAGACGACGACTTAAATTCATACAGATAACGACAATATGTATGAAGGGAAAGAGAGAAGATGGATTCAGTTACATCCAATGATGTTTCCGAGATGAGGGACGTCGTCGACGTAAGGCAGAGCACCACTTGTAACTAGTATGTTTCTCTTGCCGTCGTCCTCCATCGCGAATCAACAAGCACAAGCTAATTAGGGTTTTCTCGATGGAATGACAGAGACTGAGGCCGGAAGGGTGGCTCTTTTAAGTCCTAAGTAAACTTGCCGAGCCGCTCTACTAGGCTTAGGTTAGGTTAGGCCTGTCAATCGGGTAAAAAACCATCCAGCCAAATTTTTTTAATCCGCACCTGCGCTGTTTAAATTTGCAGATACCCACATCTCTTACAAAGCAGCTTGCGACGTGATTGCAACATATATGATTTCTATAACATGTGTTTTAATTAATTATAAAAGTATTAAAATCGGGACATATGTCATTAAATAATAAAAATGAAAATAAATAATATATATATATATATATAAGATCAACCAAAAATCAGTAAAACAGGAAATAAACAATATAATTCCACTAAGAAAAAAATATATTCCTATTACGAAAAGAAAAAGAAAAAAATAAAATAAAACAAATATTTTTTAAAAAACAATTGTTACATCCATTAAGAAAAGGAAAAAAATATATCCACTTTACGAAAAAGAATTTTTTTATATATATTAAGTTATAGCCTTCATGATTTAATTAACTGCTTTTATATTTTATTTAATCTTTCTATCTAATTAAGAAATAAAAAATCATGTCTGTGAAAGTTCAGAATATCAATAAATAATATTTAACTCTAGATCAGTTGGATTGAAATCGAATTTATATATTATCGCAACATGTGTCTAAGATTTGATCAAATGATGACATATGTCAACACAAAAAATTGTAAATATATAATAACAGAAATAGAAAATTTAACAAAATAATTGTAAAGCAACTAACTAATAATGGAAAGAAAAATTTATAATGGTCCAGTGCAAAAATAAAATTGAAAAATAAAAAATATAAATAGAAAACTGACAAATTTTTTTTTTTTTTAATAATGGACCAATATTCTAATTTTGAATAGTTTAATGTTCATTTTTTTGTTAGGCAAAAACATATTTAAAATGACATCATAATCTCTTAAACAGAATAATCAAAGTTTCACGAATTAATTAGTCGATCTGATTTAAACACATGTAAGTCTTGCTATATTCGATAAAAAATACAAACAAAACAATTTAATTCATTTACCATATCATGAATTCAAAAAAATATCAATTATAATAAAAATTTAAAAGATTACCAATTTTATTTGTTTAGAGATTTATTATCGGGTTTTTAATAGTATCTTACCTTTAAAAAGAGATTTTATTTTATTTTTATATAATTTATTTCAAAAATCTTAAAATAAACCCGCGTATACGAGGAGCTTAATCTAGTATATATATAAATAATAATAAAAATTATATATATATATATATATACATTTAACAAAATATAAAAAATATTTTATATGATAAACTATAAATATATAATTTTTCTGAATTTGAATGAAACGATTAACTAAATTTATAAATATTACTTATAATATTCAAATTTTTAGATAAATACTAATTTTTATTAATTTTAAAATTAAATTTATATTTATTTATTTTTTGCGGGTAACACGTTAACCTACGAAATATATAATATATATATATATATATGCACTCACTCCACATTTTTTATTTACTTGCTTTTATTTTTTTATGATTTTTTTCTATCCGCACCCATCTGCAGCGGATCAAATGGGGCGGGATCCGCAGGTTAGATTGACAGGCCTAGGCTTCAAAATGGGCGACCCATGGACTCTCATATCTAAAGCATGATGGACCAACTGGTCAAAGACAAACCCATTTGCAGACGAAACTCGATTTGTCCAACTTTACCCATCAACAGACATTATCGACATTGAAAAATCCAATAACCTTAGAAATTTTAAGAAGTATACATTGTGATGGACATTTTTAAAACTACACATTTATAATAGGAATTTTTAAAATTATACTTTAATTAATATTAACATATATGATTACTTGATTAGTTTGGATAATCTTTGACTATTGTTTAGATTTTAGGGTTAAATTTTAAATTTTATATTTAAACTTTTTACGGTTTAGAGTTTATATTTTAGAGTTTAGAGTTTTTTATACTGTAGATTTGAAATAAACATTCTTAAAAGTATGGTTTTAAAATTTACACCTTGTAGGTTCGGGTTTGAGCATGATGTAGGCAGACCTATAGATGTCTTGTAGACAGCAAAAATTAGGTTTGTCTCGGTCGTTTCTTTGATCTAAATTTAACTCGTAAACCAATTCCAATTTTTTTTTGTCCGGATGGGGTTTATTAATAGGGAAATTATAGTCAATAACAATAAAAAAACTCAAAATTAACAAAATAACCATATCAAACATTTGGCTAGAATATAATGTGAATAATGTGTAGTATTGCCAAATTACCCTTGATGGATTAGAGAGAATGATGAACCCATTTTTTTTCTTCATCGAACTCATCATCTTCTCCTTTCGTCACGGAAATTCTGTGTCAAATATTCAGATCTTCCTCTTAAATTCTCAATTTCACATATAATGGTTTTCATCCTCCAACACATATTCAATTACAATGCAGCGCTACAGTTACGATTAGTCTCTGAACTCAAAAAAATCAAAAAAAAAAATTCTTCTTTCTTTCTCACGATTCTCTTCCAAATTTCTCTCTTCTCCATTAATCTCATCAAGTGGCTTTGGACCTTTGGTTATTGCTCGCTTCCTTATTTCAGTTGTTGAATTAAGTTTTTTCTATTTTCTGGATCGTTTTCGAAAATGAATTCTTGAAAGTTAAAATGGAAAAGCAAAGCGAAATCGAAGATCTCTATGATTCCGACCAATGCTGGGAATTATGTTGGCCTAGCAAATAAAGAACATGTTTATTATATACTCTAATTCACCCGAGAGAAAACCAATCGCTGGAAAGAGAACCGTGTGTATTTCTGGACAAAAAAAAAAGTGAAATGAAAATTCTTTTTAGCATTGTATTCTATTTTTCATTATGTGTGTAGTATAGAAGGAGCTTTAAGGGTAATTTCGTCCAATTTTGTCCAAAAATATTGTTGATGGTTAATTTTTTTATTTTAACTTCCTTATAGCTATATTCTTAATTCAGAACTCCAATATGATTATTCAGCTAATTCACCCTTATTAATATGTATTGTTTTATTTTGACCAAAAAAAAAAATGATAAAAGAAAAGGGAGATGGAAATTAATTTCTTAACATTACTAAAAGAAAAGAAAAGGAAACAAGAAAAAGAAAAGAAAAGAAAAGAAAAAAAAAGATATTTGTCGGCAATTGACCTAGACAGAGAGAGAAGAAAGCTTTTTAAGTACTTGTGAATCACTTGGTTGCAAACAGATTCAAGAAGAAGACTAAGAAAACCTCATAAATATTTCCATCGCTGACATACTCTAACTAGAGGGATCAACGAGAAATTAACTTCACACTCAATACTGAATTTGTTTGATAGCTAGTTTTCAAATATATGGTTGAGGTGAATGAATTCCAGAAAATATATGGTTTTACAAAGGGGTCTGTGATAATATTTTTCAGAATTTATTTCGGATTCCAGAAAATTCACTTATTCTTTACTTTAAACCAACATTATTAAACAATTATAGCTAGTGTAATATAAAATCACTAAACCAGTACAATTAAGAAAAGTAAACTAGATTTGAACCCTCTCAGGCACCTAGAGTCTCTCGTGTCTGTGACACGACCAACATAAAAGAAAAAACTAAGCAGAGCATTTTTGTACTGGATTTGGATTTCAATTAAGCAACAGAAGAAACAGTAAAGATGCATTGAGCTTTCAATTCTCAGCATAAATTTTAGTACTACATCACAAAGACTGCCACAAACCCTGTCATGGACCAATGTAAACGATTGGTCTGAAAGCAAAATCGTCTATCTCTCTCTCTCTATTGCTCAGAGGCATCAGCACGACGATAGGGCATGAACCTGTGATCCTTCGTTGCATTCTTCTTCCTACGTTTGTCAAGAAACGATTCAAGCTTCCCAGATTCCTGCATTGTACAAGACAAAAAAAAAACAGAGTGATTCAATGATTCCGTTTTTCTATACAAAAGTTTCAAACTTTTAAGAGTCAAAGAAACTGGTTCACATACCTTGAGACTCTTGTACTTCTCGAGGAGTTCTTGCCTTCGGATTTCCGCTGCATAAGAAGAGACAACAAACGATTCAGCAAATTTTCGCCAAATAAAACTCAAAACTGTTATGTTCAACAAAAAATAAAACAAAGAACATACATTTTTTGAGATAGTAAGGCTTTTTCCCCTCCTTTGCGGCTTCTCGTTCTTTCTTCTTGTGTTCTGTTAGTATTGCTCTTCCTTTGTTGTTCGTTGATGGCTCATATTTCATCCATTTCTCCTGCGGTAGGCAAAGACAAAAAAAGGCCAAGAAACAGATGATCAGAGAGTCTTGGCAGTAACTAGACAACAGGAGAGAGCCATAGAAAGGACCACTTACAACATAACTTAACCGGTTCTTCAATTCGTCGACCTCTTCTGGATTCTTTGTTTTCTTCAGCTGCTTCTTCAGTTCCTGTTTTAATAACCCCCCAAAAAAATTAATAAAAAAGCTACGCAACAAACTGGAAACTGGCAGAAACTTGCAAGAATGTATACCTCTCTTTCTGTGGGAAGTTTCTCCTCAAAAAAGAAACTGTATCGCTTCCTAAACCTAATAAAGAATATACAAAACTTATGTTCACTCAAACAAGAACAACGGGCAAGACTATAACTACTTTCATGTTCACAAAGATAAAGATAATAGATTACCCCTCAGTGTCAACGTTCCCACTCAATGAGTCAAATCTAGGATCACGAACCACCTGGATCCAAACAAAGAGACTCTTAACGCAAACTCAACAATCATACACCCCAAGATCAAAAATTTCTCAATGTTCGAACTTATTTACCTTCTTTGGCACTTGAATCACCTCTCTATATCGACTCACTGGTCTTTTAGAACTTAACTCCATTGGTCTAATTTCATCACAAACGAAACAATCGAAGATTATCAACAAACAACAACAAAAGAGCCGAGAGAAAAACAAAACAAACAAGAGAAACAATGTGTACCTGTTTTTGTTAGCACGGCTCTTTTTCTTCTCTTGATTTGGTTTCCACTGAGCTGCACGAGACCCATCGGCCCGCATTTTATGAATCTCCTCTAAAGTTAACTCTTTTCCTGTTTCTTCCTCCTAAAAGTTCCCAATTGTAAAAAACAGAGTCTTTTCAGATGAACGAGATTTAAGAATCAGTCAATAAAGAGTTTCATCAATCAATATTTCTAAAATTTTCTGACCTCATCAGAAGAAGACACAGACGAATCCGAGTGCTCTTCTTCATCTTCTTCACTATCCTCAAACACTATCTTACTCGAGCTCGGTTCAAACTTACCACCTCCCTTCATGTCAACAGAGTAGCAATACAAAAACCCAAAAAAAAACTTAACTTTGAACAGAGAATCTGTCCACGACGGCTAAAGAGGACGATGAATTTGTTTTTGGGAGACTGGAAAAAGGAAATTAGGGCTTTTATTTGATTCAATTTAAACCGAATCGAACCGAATTTATTGGGTAAGTTTTGAGAAAGTGTACCGATCGGTTTGTTCCTGATTAAAATTGATAGTTTACGTAAAGCAAAGAAGCGAACAACAACACGACACGACACGACACGATCGATTTGATTCATCATCGTCGTAGTCTCTGACTCTCTGAAGAAGCTTCTCTTCCCCTCCCGGAGCGACTCGGTCGTGACTCAGTCCGAGTTTAAAACCCGGTTTCAGTTCGTCGTTTCAACACCATGGAACTGATGGACATGAATTCCATGGCGGCATCGATCGGCGTTTCGGTCGCCGTCCTTCGTTTCCTCCTCTGCTTCGTCGCCACGATTCCGGTCTCCTTCGCCTGGCGAATCGTCCCGGGTCGACTCGGCAAACACATCTATTCCGCAGCTTCGGGTGTTCTTCTCTCTTACCTGTCCTTCGGATTCTCCTCCAATCTCCACTTTCTCGTCCCGATGACGATCGGATATGCTTCAATGGCGATTTACCGACCCAAGTGTGGAATCATCACTTTCTTCCTGGGTTTCGCTTATCTCATTGGATGGTAATTGAAAAAGACGTCACTAACTCCATTATAAATCGGAACTTTATGCTCTGAATCAGTGCTGATTTTGATGTTGGGCAAAATCCTCTTCCTTTTGCATCACCCTTATTTACTTGTGGTGAAATTTCGCCATTTTTTTGCAGTCATGTGTTCTACATGAGTGGAGATGCGTGGAAAGAAGGAGGAATTGACTCTACTGGTAACTCTTACCTTCCTCATCTTATGAATTGTTTGTGAGCTTGGAATGATCCTTGTTCTTGTGAGTAGTGATTGTGAATTTCCGTATTTACTTGGCCGCTTTTGATGTGTTAGGAGCGTTGATGGTGTTAACGCTGAAAGTAATCTCGTGTTCGATAAACTACAATGATGGAATGTTGAAGGAGGAAGGACTACGGGAAGCTCAGAAGAAGAACCGATTGATTGGGATGCCGTCTTTGATCGAATACTTTGGTTACTGCCTCTGTTGCGGTAGCCATTTCGCTGGTCCGGTTTATGAAATGAAAGATTATCTCGAATGGACCGAAGGCAAAGGAGTAAGCTTTCT
The DNA here is from genome assembly GCA_900406535.1 of Noccaea bulbosa. Classification (NCBI taxonomy): domain Eukaryota; kingdom Viridiplantae; phylum Streptophyta; class Magnoliopsida; order Brassicales; family Brassicaceae; genus Noccaea; species Noccaea bulbosa. The sequence continues at coordinate 15,547 of OVBJ01001902.1, forward strand.
TCTTCTTCTTCTTGAGTACTCTCTGTTACTCTCCTTATCGAGAAGAAAGACAAAATCTTTATAGACTTATTTGTAGAACTTTGTTTGTAGATTTGGGATACTTCTGTGAAAAGAAAGCGGCCATCGCCTTATGGAGCTACAGTCCGAGCTGTGTTCCAAGCTGCGATTTGTATGGCTTTGTATCTCTACTTAGTGCCTCGATACCCGCTAACCCGGTTTACTGAACCTGTGTACCAAGAATGGGGATTTTGGAGGAAGTTTAGTTACCAATACATGGCCGGACTCACTGCTCGTTGGAAGTATTACTTTATCTGGTCAATCTCTGAGGCTTCTATTATCATCTCTGGTTTGGGTTTCAGTGGTTGGACCGACGAAACTTCATCAAAGGCGAAATGGGACCGTGCCAAGAACGTCGACATTCTCGGTGTCGAGCTCGCTAAGAGCGCTGTTCAGATTCCGCTTTTTTGGAACATACAAGTCAGCACTTGGCTCCGTCACTGTAAGTATAAGAGTCTTTGGATACTTCATAAAAATCTAAACTTTCGGTTGTTCAGTGAACTTAGTCGTCGTTATTCACATTGTTTGAAATTACAGATGTGTATGAGAGACTTGTGAAGAACGGGAAGAAAGCAGGTTTCTTCCAGTTACTAGCTACGCAAACAGTTAGCGCGGTTTGGCATGTGAGTTTCAATTGCTCAATGATTGAAAAATCTGATCTTTTTCATCTGCCGGAGACTAAACTAAGCGTATCTAATTCGATTTGCAGGGACTGTATCCTGGTTACATGATGTTCTTTGTTCAGTCAGCTTTGATGATCGCTGGCTCACGAGGTAAATGGGATAGGCACTGTTTTTGCTTATGCCATTGGCACCACTCTTCGTCTTCATGATCTGAATCTGTTCTCTTTGCAGTGATTTACCGATGGCAACAAGCGATCAGTCCGAATTTAGCTGTGCTGAGAAAAGTCATGGTGTTCATCAACTTCCTTTACACTGTTTTGGTTCTCAACTACTCAGCCGTCGGTTTCATGGTAACTAAACTTAACATTTTTTCTTTCCGGTCACACTGATCGATCACTCTTGACGCCCGCAATCTTCTCTCAGGTGTTAAGCTTGCACGAAACACTCACTGCCTACGGGAGCGTATATTACATTGGAACAATCATACCTGTGGTATTGATTATTCTCGGTAACGTTGTTCCTACGAAGCCCTCTCGACCAAAACCACGTAAAGAAGAATAAACAGTTTGTCTTCTTCTCTTAACGGTTTGTTCCCGCGCTCAGCCAGATTTTTCTTCTTCTTTTGTAACATTGGAAACAAACCGGTCCGGTTCTTGTTTCTCTTTGATTTTTTTTATACCGATTTATTTTCCTTTATTATTTTTTTAAGTTTTATTGCTTATAAATCTGATTTTTCATAAAAAAAAAAAAAAAAAAAAAATCAATTGATATTACAGTTGCGAGTATATCTATTATTATGTCAATTGTAAATTGCAAATGTGAAAAAATCAAAAAAGTAGTATGTATTCATCATGTACCCCCCACTAAGAAGTCACAATAGTTCGCAAAATATTTTTTTCTCATTTGACGGCAGCTTTTTCCCGAAAAGAAACATAGAAAAAAAGAGAGAGCATAAGACAGTTCAAAAAATCGAGTACACATTTAAAATATGTTTGATGTTATCATTTTTGTTTGGGCTTAAATTTTACAAAGAATGTTTAATGAGTAAAATCAAACACCGTCTTCAACGATAATCACTTTAAACGATGTCCACTAGTATTATAGTACACCAACAAGTTATCAGTAATGGGAATATAAAGGGTAAATGTTCTTTGGTGGTTTTATTTTTTTAAGTATATAAGTAAAGGATAGGAAAAATAAAACTGCAATACACTTGCACACACACACGTTCAAAACAAATTGACTTATTTCATTTTACGAAAATATTTTTTCGCACGTAAAAGCATTGACTTGTTTTTTTGGACTTACAAGAGCAAACTTTTTTTAAAAAAATCTCTCGAAGCAAATGCTATTTATACTTTACGAATTTAGTTTAATTACTACTATAAATTTTATTTAAATCAGTGAATAGAGTTGGTCTCCAAACTCCATGTTACTACTGTACTTATGTATTTCTACTTTGTCGGCAAAATGTATTTATTTTTATTTTTATTTTAACAAGTAGACAATAAGGATTATAAAAATAATATTTTGCGTAAAGATCTAACAAATTCATGATGGATTGCCGAAATATCGTAATCACTGTTTCTTTTCACGACAATTTTCACTTTCATCAAAATTACTGTATATAACTTATTGAGCTTTCTTCTACTAGGTAAAAAATAAGATATGCAATTTTTGTTGCAATAGTGTAGTGTTACGATACATGTTCCTTGTAATCGTGTTGTTTCCTTGAAAATATTGGTGAATTCAAATATTTTAAAAGAAATTTATATTGTATAAAAACTACTAATTTTAATACATAATGAAATAATGGAGAGAAAACAAAAAACTAAAATATGATTAGAAGCCCATGATTGATCAAGCTTTGTACTTTTGTAGAATGCACTTTCCTATTATCTATTATAAATCTATAATTAATACTGTTTAACCAGAAAGATAAAAGAATTACTCGGGAGACGTTACTCCAATTAATGTATACTCCACATGGATTAGCTGTCCAGTCACTCTTAGGTTCGATTCAGGCGGCTTTACCCATAAGTTGTGAATTCTAAAAGGTTAGAGAAACCCTTGAAGAAAGAAAAGAATCAAAAAGTTTTTAATAATAGGAAAAATATGAAGATGGCCTCTTAACGGAAACAAAATCACAACTATCATCACTGGCCAAGTCTCTATTAATATAAATAAGTGGTTTCCAATAATAGGGAACAGTGGTGAAGAACAAGTGGAGTAAATTATGCATGTGTGCATTTGTAAGCATGTAAAATAATCATCAAATTTCGATTTTTTAATATTTTGAATACCCAAAGAGCCAAAACAATCTAAAGTAATCTCGTCTCTTGCAATCTTTTTTAATCTAATTTAGCTACGAAAAAATCGCTGGAGAAAAATATTGTCTTGATATTTATACCCTAATTAAACATTCTTAGAACCATCGACACCTCTAACAATTTTACAAAAAAATACAGCTCTTGAGTCTTGACAAATGGTTTTCAATTGAAATGCAAGCTCTTACTTTTTCAAGTCATAGCTTAGAAGTGAAAACTAGAGATAGTGATAAAACACCTCTTACGATTAACGTGTTGAAATCTTAAGAACATCTTAGATTATAAAGACGATAAGAGATGGTCATGAATGGCAAGGGGTGGCGATCAGAGTTCGTTTGACTGTTTGAGGAGGGTAGTTTTGGAGAGGTGGGTTATAGAAGAATATTTTAGATTAGGGTTTGTTCTTTTTGGATTTGGTTTACAGTTAGGGTTATAGTTTGGTTTTTAAAAGGTAACTGTTATCATTTAATGGAGTACTGAATTTAGGCAAGATTTTAATAGTTTGTGAAGTGTGCAGATGTTTCATCTCTGATGCCGAAAGATTGTGTGGTTGAAAATCATTATCAATTTTGAATATACCAGTGATAAGAAAACACTTATTTCATAGTTCTATGTTTGTATAAGATCTATTTTCAGAGTTTTATTAGAAGAATAAAAAAAAAACATATTGTTATGGCCAACGATTATCAAATTTCTATAACAAAAGAAAAGTATTCAGGTTAAAGAGAGTGTCTATTGTATAATCGTAACAAACAGCCATTAATGGCAATTAACTAAGATTAAAAGAATGATTAGTCATTGTTATAGAAAAAAATAAACATGCCAAAAAGGGAAGGGTATCATTAAAAACACGTAGGGAGACAAATCTGCAGTGGACCACTAAGCACATCAAATCAAGCATAAAGATTTGTTCGATCGAAACCAATCTTTATATAGTACATGTAAATCAACAGCTGGTTGTAAAAGCAAACAAACATCACCTAATGCATTCCGAGAGAAAACATATTACAGTAATTTGTAATAATTCTTCCAATAATCAATATATATTTTTCAACCACTTACTTCGTGTTTATATATGACATCGATAAACATCCATAACATGTCAGTGCTGTCGAAACTTGAAAGTTGTGAAGATTCACCTTGATAGTTCTTACAACTTTTTTTTCTTTTAGGAATAGTTTCGGTAAAGAATTAAAAATTTAAAATATTGTAATGGATTGCAAAATTGTAATATAGATGAATAAATTTTTTTATGTAAAATTACATGAGATTCAATATGGATAAAATATTTTAAATGCTTTTATTTTCATTACTATGTAAAAATTATAATATACAAAATTCACTATATCAAGAGCCGGACCTGAGAGCATCTTGAGATGATGTAAACGAATTATACCTCCAACTTATGTTTACCATTCCAGTTACAGTCGTCGGCTGAAATAAGTTTTTCTAAATTAAAATTGATAAAATCTTATCGACGATTGATTATATCGCAAGAAAAGTTAAACGAATTGGTTATGTTATCGATCCAAAAAGCCATGGTTAGAAATCTCGACAATGGAAGCTTGATGAATGATTTTGCAGAAACAAACGCAAGAGAGTTATTTTTCAGACTCGTTAAATGTTGAGCAGTTTTTTCAAAAGATTAGTGTATTCTTTTATTATTTAAACGTTTGTTACTTTTCTCTGGTATGAGGCCCCGGATTTCTCATGTCCGGCTGCTCTGACTATACCAGACGCAATACTGTAATTTGATATACTATCTAAAAAGTTATTGTCAAATAAATACTTGCGTCTTGAGATCATATCCAAAACTTTAACACGCATGCAGTCAGAAAATTGATAAGTTGCAGGACTGGATTACTTGATCTGATACAGTGTCAAACTGCATGCCTACAAAATCAAAACAAAAGTTTATAGTCTAAGGCCCTAATAAATACAAAATACATCATTTGTAAAATGTTAACACACAGAATAAATGTAATATGTACTGTGTTACAAGATTTCATGATAATAGTGTACATTAATTTAACTTTACGTTTACTTCATTATAACTATGAGATCTTCCGTGTAATATACCTCGTATTTGGATATAATAGGTGCATGTCGAAATAGGTGAGCTAATCGATTTCGTTGCTAATATTATCAAAATAAATTTAGATTATGAAAATCTTTACTGGGAAATAAAGACACAAAAAACAAACTTAACCTAGATATTTTCACCATACGAATGGATAAAGATAACACCTGACCTAGAAAGATGCATATACAGTAGGGGCGATTGCTAAAATAGTCCACTTTTAAAAACTAATTGCTTAAATAGATCTACCATGTGTACTTGGACCTGACATTTTGCACATTGAGAATCTATTTCTGTCATTAGGTTCCGAAAGTGGACTATTTTGAGTAATTCCCTTTATACAATAATCATACTAGCTAGTCGATAAATATTTCTATCTTTTCAATACATCGAACCAATTGTCAAACAAATGTGTAGGAATCCACAATTTGGCAGTGGGTTAATAACCACTAACACTAGCAGAAAAACGTTACGTCTTGAAGTATCATCTTCAACAATCAACATGACCATTGACAACACGGTCGAACCATGTGAAAATTTGAATATATGGTCTAACTTCTAAACACTTTTTACTACTACATCTTTAATTTTGGGATGTCGTATCCGAATATGAAATTTAAGTTGAATGGTACTTATGATAAACTAAAGATGTTTATGTTTTTTTGCCCTTGTTAGATGTTTTTGTTAGCTAGTTTACTTACTGATCACAATATATTTTATGTAGTGGTCAAACATGTTTTAAAAAGAATAGTTTAGGATCTAGGTTTACAGAATCCGTAGAGATGGTGACACGTGGCAAATAGTTGTCGCAAATGTTTTAGTCGGAAGAGACGAGGCGAGTTATTTTTAGTAATTAACTCCGATATATCTTTAAAAACTATATAAAGAGGAAAAATGTTTTCTTTACGAATGATTATTTGTAAAACAAAAGGCAAATTTCTTTGGACTGACTCATACCTTTACCATTGCTGAAGACCAGAAACCCATTAAATTTGAGAGTCACAATATTTATATTGTAAGATTTTAAAATATAATATTAAAAAGTTGTAAAGCTAAATGCTCTATAGAACTTAGTGACGGATATGATTACAGAAAAGCCACATGGTCTCTCTAATTAACCTCTCTTTGTCCGTTTCAGGTAAAAATATTTGTAATTTTGTGTTAAAACTTAAAAACTTTATCGCACCAACTCTATGGCAATCAATGTAATTAGTTGTTTTAATTCGTTTATCAATCAGTTTTAATACTCGTTTATCATTTTTTTTTAATATATATTTTGACAGGCACATTAGCATAAAACATATTTAAGTAAAAAGAAAACGTAAATACAAAAGTCAAATTTTTTGTTTGAAAATGTATTATGAAAATTTTGAAATTACATAATATAATGACATCTCTTCATTCGTGTGAAATCTTTGTTAGACTAATATTCCTTATGAAACTGATAATTATTAATTAGTTTACCTCAAGGATAATGTAATTGATCTCTTATTAGCAAGGAAGTGTAAAAACTAGAGAGATGAAACATGATGGCGGTTTGTCCTAAAAGAAAATCAAGAAAGAAAATGACAAAAAAGGACCAAGTAAGAAAACACTACTAATGTCCATACATATATGGCACAACCTTTATAAACAAAAACATATCCAAAAAAGGAAACTCGGGACATCAAAACTTTTTAAAAGGAACACTACACCAATACAATATTATATCGACTGTCTAATAAATAAGCATCAATCAATCAATTGATACATATGGAAGCATAATAACATATCACTACAAGACGAACTGAGTGGAATATAGATCGCTGGATGGATTTCCGAATATATATCTTTAGCAACGAACTTGTCATTTTATTAGGAAAAAAAAAAGGCGAACATGCATGTGACGAAACAGAGATAGATATGTTGTGTATGTAGAAAACAATGCCTTTTTAGGTCGAAATAGTTTACAGTGCTATAGGCGATGACCCGCGTGTACACGCGGGTTTACATTATTATATTTTATATTTTTGAATTTATATGTTAAAACTAAATA
>OVBJ01001903.1:0-22662 GCA_900406535.1 Noccaea bulbosa
TATAGGGAATTAACTCATCAAGCCTAGTTGGCTGGAGGTGTTGGCGTGAGAGTGAGCATGGGAAGCTAGCTTAGGTCTGTGACTCTTTGAACCTACTAATTCGGAGGTGTCAACGTGAGAGTGAGTCACGGAAGCTAGTTTAGGTGTGTGGCGATTTTGGAGGAAGCTAGAAGTGTGACTCCTTAGAGCTAGGAGTGTGACTCCTTGGAGCTAGGAGTGTGACTCCTTAAAGCTAGTTGGCTGGAGGTGTCAACGTGATAACTAGCATGGAAGCTAGTAGGAGTATGTGGCGACTCCAGAGAAAGCTAGCGGCTAGGCTAGGGCGAGGTGTCGCCGGTTTAGGGCTTCTCCTCTGCATGTCACCGTAACTTTGCCATTTGGCCGAGAAAGTGCCTGAACGCCATTGACCCTCACTTGCCTATAAATAGAGCCTCCTGATCTCTTGTGCTTCCATTTATCATTCCTTGTTCTTTCACCTGAAAACCGAAAGAGAGTTAGAAAGAAAAGTGTGGTGAAAGCTTTTCTATAAGTCTTAAGTGTGAGTGTAAAGGGGCTTCAGGAGAGAAAGCTTAAGGTGGTGGATAGCTTGGTGGTGTAAGGCGTAGGATAGCTTGGTGGTGTAAGGCGTAGCTAGTGGTGATAGCTAGGCGGTTCATCAAGCGGTTTTGGTGAGTTTTCGATGATAGCTCCGAAAGTAGCTATGTGATGCATGTAGGATCAAGTAGAAACTTGTGGTTTCTTTTGATTAGGTTCATGCATGTTGTGTGGAGGTTGTTAGTATGTGTTATACTAACTTTGCGGTTGCAGGAAGTATGAACGTTAAGCATGGAGGCTAACGTTATACTTGGTGTGGTTGAGCGGATTTAACTTCGGTTAAGCCGTTTGGTTTGCATGCATGTTAGAATCCAAGGAAAATGTGAGAGGTTGTTCCTTGTGATTGATTGCATGTTGTGTGATGTGTGTGTGAGGTTAAAGCATAGTAGAGATGCTTGTGTGTGTTGTGATTAACGAGTTGTGGTGTAGGGAAGGAGAGAAACGTCTAAGTGTTATGCTGAGCTAACGAGTTTTATGCAGGAATGAGTAACACTTAGAGTGGTTGCTGATGAACTCATTGCATGTAGATGCTTTGAGGTTGTGTCATGATCGTTCAAGTATTATTGTTGAACGATTGTGAGATTTGTTAAGGCCAACACACTTGAAGAGAGTCAATGTGTTGTGGTCCTTGTGGTGAGGTTCGGTGAACATGGCATGGTTGCATCGCTACGCTGTAGCAGGTAATGTGGGTAACAAGCGGTTATGCCACTTACTGTGTCGAACAAGTGGTGGTGGGTGCCGGGAAAGGCTAAACCTTATGTAGTCCATGGGGGCGTGTAGAGTGTATGTCTTTGACAGCACACTATACTCGTTGACGCATAGAGGAGGCTGAGTAAGGACGTAGATCCCACGATGTTCAGTGTAGGATGGCGAACATTGGATGTTGCACCAAGGGCTAGTGGTGAGTAACATGAGGTTATGTCAAGCTATGCCGGGAAGGATTGTAAGGTGAATGTCGGGGTGGCATAGTGTGGATCGGTTTGTGATAGGGCATAGTGTGGTGAAATCTATGTCTTTAGTTGCGTAAATAGATCATTGTGTGGCGAAATCAATGATCTTAGCGGTGCTTGTGATGCTCCTCACCCCTGACGGTTCATTCACTGAGGAACCCTATTGGATGGATCGGCAGGATGACTCAGAGGCTACTTGGGTCGCTCCCATGGCTGAGTTCTGCACAACGGTGCATCCCGGTTGTCTTTGTCGGCGATGGCAAAGAGTCGGGAGCTGGATTCTTGTTCCTTTGTGGGACATGATCTGGTGTGATGATCCGGTCAGGGTTTCTTTGTGATTCCTTGGTCGCGGATATCACGGTGGAGGTGGTCCGGCATGATAGACATTATCCGCGTAGTTTTGGTGGTAGTGTCTATGCATAATAGGTTGTTGAACGCTATTATGTGGTGTGATCAGGGTGTGTCGTAGTGTGAGTGAGAGGAGAGTGTTCTTGTGGGAAGAACCTCTCGGGTAGTAGATCACTAGTGTGATCTTAGGTTGTAGAGTTACTCGGGATGAGTAATCTCTTGGGGTTTTGAGGATAACTCGTTGAAGTTACCCTTGTGTTTTGTCTCAGCAGGTTTGAAGAGCATGGTGATAGACAATACGGTTGTATTGGTCTATGGTGTGAGCTAGAGGCCTTTGCTACGGCCTTACCTCTAGCTTGATTTGATTTGATTTGATATGATTTAATTCAAGCTTCCGCTTGTGCATTGCTTTGATTGAGTTTGATTGGGGGTTGGGTTGGGGATGATATTTGTAGTAATGTAGAGGGTTTCCGGTCTCACTAAGTAATCCAAGATTACTTATATGACTTTGTTTGTTTCAGGTAACCCTAGGTGTGGTGTGGAACTTGGACGTGGAAGGCCGGAGTAGATTGCGGTGTGTTTTGTAAAACTATGTAAAATTATCATTGTTTTCTTGAAGTCTTTTGTTTTTATATTCGCCATCCCGGGATATGTTTATACGGTTTCATGTAAAACGGTGTTTATGAATAAATAAAAGTATCTTTTGTTTATGTAAAAATACTCGGTTTTGTTGGTATTGGTCTGGTCTGGGCCAACACAACTCAGTTTTTGTTTTACGGGTTGCAAAGCCTTAGTTACACAAGCTGAGGTACGGGAACTTTGTGGGATCGAACCATGTGTTGCGGAACTCCTCTGTGACTTGGTTTGGACTTACTTAGTTAACCCGATGTAGCATCCTTGGCTTAATCTATTTATAGATCGAACCCGGTGTGTTACAAATGGTGGTATCAGAGCATGGTTTATGATCATGTTCACGAAACCGAGAGTTTTCAAAACGTTTTCAGTGTTTTATCGAGTCAAAATATGTCGCAAAATACACCATTAGGAATCCGGTACGTCCAAGCTTAGTTAGTAAGATTAAGATGTTGTGGATGGTGATGTATATGTGCAGGTTGTAAGATGGGACATAGGATGGGAGATTGGTTGAGGAGATGGGGTCAGGGAGGATCGGGTGATGGTGAGGATCGCAACGGCGAGGTTGTGAACATATTCTCATCGAGTGGCTCGGATTCGAGCGATGGTAGTTCCAGTGAGGGAACGTCGGAGGATGTAATGGTGGAATACTCTGACACATCAGTGGAGACGGATCCGAGTGAGGAGAACTTTGGTTTGGCTGTCTATACAGAGTCGAATCATTTCTCGAGTCTGGGAATCGGAGGAGGTGTGGAGGCAGACGTGCTTTCACCGAATGAAGCTACGGGAGCGGTCAACCAAGTTAATATTGTGGCCATACCGACGAGGTACCAGGATGTGGAGATCCTAGTGCCGTCTACAGAAATCATCGAGATTCCTTCCGATGATGTTTTGGATGAGGAGAGTCCGCCACAGGCCTCATGTTTCAGAATATGGAGTGCATCTGTACATACCGTAGTCAAGTGAGGACATTCCGGAGTATGTGTATCTGTACGTACAGACCGGGCCAGTCGAGGAGGACGTGACCGCGGCTGTGCAAGAGAACCAAATACCGAGTGAGGAGATGCTGAACTTGTATGGGCAACCCTTTGCCATACCAAGTCCGGTGATCAACCTAAATCAAGAGGAGAACCAACCGGTTCAAGGGGAATCAAGCGAGGTGAACTTCGGATCATTCAAGGAGGCAGTTCCATACTATGGAAGGCCCACGGCTTATCTCGATTCAGAAGCCACTATGGCTGATTTTTGGGGATATTGGGATCGTGACGCTCAGTGTGGAGGTCCGATTGAACCACACGTGACGGGAGAAGATGAAACGAGTGAAGGGATGCTACCAGCCGTAGCAAACCTTGCCATGTTCTTTGGAATCCAAGTTGGAGGAGAGCCGGCAAACCAGGAAGTTCCGACAATATATCTGAACGGTGAAGTGGTGGAGGAGCGAGTTCCAGTGGAGAACCCGCACCAAGTTGAGACGGTGGACCACGTGGAGGTGGAAAACCAAACGGAAGAAGATAATCCAAACCGAGATTGTGAGGATGTAGACCGTGTTGAGGCGGAGCATCATGATGATGATGAGAAGGAAGGTGTGAACCGTGAGGAGGCGGTAGCTGAGAGTGAGACTCCAGCAGTTTGGGAAATGGGAAGTTCCTCGGGAAGAAGGCCCGCAGGAAGACTTCGTTTCCGATCTCAAGCGAGAAAGAGAGTTCCGGTTCCGGCAAGGGCATCAATGCCTTGCCGTGTGTGTGGAGGATATGGTCATTACACTCATGCCTGTCTGAATGAAAGGCAAGGTATCCCTTTGAGGAGAAGTCAAGTGACGTGTTACTCGTGTGGAATGTGGGGACACTATGCAACCTCCTGCCCTGAGACCCCAAAGCTATCTCCATCGTCCTCATCTTCAACCAGTGCACAAAGGCCTTCGGGAAGGCGTGGTGGAAACTCTGGTTAGTTGTGAAACCCCAACCGTAGTAACCAGAGAACGAGGTATGTGTGGGTTTTGACTTTACCTCGTTATGTGAGATTGATTGCTTGTGTATGATAGCGTAATTTCAATCTCTGTGTAGAGTAGAATATAGTGTGGCGAAAGCTATAGTTCTCTCTGTTGATTGCTTGCATGGTAGTTTTGCATGTTAGCAGTCGTGGTATAGGTTGGAACATAGTGTGGTGAAATCTATGGTTCCATACCTGTGTGTGTGTGAGATCATAGCGAAAGCTATGGATCGGTTTGAGTGTACTTGGTCAAGATCATAGTGTGGTGAACGCTATGGTTCTTTTCCTTGTTGTGTGAGTAGGACATGATGTCATGAAATCCATGGTCCTGTAGTGTGATAGAGTAAAGATCGGGGAGATCTTTGGAAACATCGTAGGATGTTTCTCTTGATAGGGTGTGGTAGCGTTTCTGTGGAAGAGAAACGTTAGGTTTAGGGTTAGAAGGACTGTGGAGAGTCCATAGAACCCTTGAGTGTGTGAAATGTGGTCTGTGAGTGTCGAGTTTGGACTAAGGATAAGGAAATCCTGTGGTCACTCGATTAGGTTTGCTGGAAGTGTTAGGAAAACCCTAACCTTAAGTAGACCTGGGAATGGGAAGCAAGGCAGTGAGGAAGGCAGTGAGGTGAGACGTGAGTGGTGAAGAGGAGGTATTGGTCTAGGCAAGAGGTCTACCAATATGGGTCTAGGAGAGACCGGGCGAGTGTGAGTATTGATTTGGACAGGATTGTCAATCAATACGGATTTTGGAGAGATCCATGAATGGAGGATATTGGTTTGACATTGAGGTTAACCAATGGAGATCTATGGAAAGATCCACCGGGAAGGAGGATGTGTGTAAGACACAAACTCAAGACTTGTGTAAGGCAGAGGAGGATGATCAAGAATCTAAACGGAACTGGATCAGATCACCGAAGTGTGCGGACTTCTAGGACAGAAGTGTTGCAAGGTATGACCATATCAAGAGTTGATATGTGGTCATGGTGAGAAGAAAGATGCTTGTGTCAGGATCGGTACATGGTGGTATTAGATCCTGGTACTAAGCATAAGTATGAGCGGAGACGTAACGGTGAGAAGGAAGATGCTTGTAACAAGGCGGTTACAAGGCAACATGGAGAGCTTTTAAAAGCTGGGTAAGAGTTTTCTATGGCAATCATAAAAGGCTTTGGTGTAGAATTCGGGGACGAATTCTTGTAAGTGGGGGAGAATGTAGTAACCCTGAAGCTGGATGAGAGATTATGGCGAATGATCCTTTCCATTATGAACTAGAGATCATATGGAGTGTTTTGGTCGAAGGACATTCCAAAACGAACGAGTGGAATCCAAGATAGAACGGAACAAACCGTTACGGAATAGTACGGTCGATCCGGGTAATAGCAGGCAAGGACTCGATCGATTGGGATGAAGATTTGACTGATCGGAAGTGGCCCGAATGAGATGAAAATTTGAGGACAATCAAAGGAGGCCAAAACCAACAATCTGGTCGAGGCAAAAGGGGATTTGGACGAGTAGAACTCGAGATATAAGTTTGGTTGCTTGATGGCAATGCCGAAGGGCGGACAAGCTTATATCGATGATCGAGTTACGAATCAAGAATAATTGAGTACGGCTGATTATTGAGGAGGGATCAGGATGAGGAAGAATGGTCGAGACAGAAGTGGATTCGACCGAGTAAATCTCAAGTTATGATGAAAAGAATTATTGGTCGCGGAACGATCTTTGGATGTACTCGATCGCGGTACGGACGAAGTACGGGACGCGATCGTAGTGCGGTTGAAGTGTGGAGTGTGACCGCAGAACAAATGGAGAGTGGGACGGATTGGCTGGACAAATCATGTCCACATGTGTTGTAATACACATGTCATTTTTCGATTGGTGGAGAATTAAGTGGGGACATATGTCACCAAAGGAAAGATTTATAGGGAATTAACTCATCAAGCCTAGTTGGCTAGAGGTGTTGGCGTGAGAGTGAGCATGGGAAGCTAGCTTAGGTCTGTGACTCTTTGAACCTACTAATCCGGAGGTGTCAACGTGAGAGTGAGTCATGGAAGCTAGTTTAGGTGTGTGGCGATTTTGGAGGAAGCTAGGAGTGTGACTCCTTGGAGCTAGGAGTGTGACTCCTTAAAGCTAGATGGCTGGAGGTGTCAACGTGATAACTAGCATGGAAGCTAGTAGGAGTATGTGGCGACTCCAGAGAAAGCTAGCGGCTAGGCTAGGGCGAGGTGTCGCCGGTTTAGGGCTGCTCCTCCGCATGTCACCGTAACTTTGCCATTTGGCCGAGAAAGTGCCTGAACGCCATTGACCCTCACTTGCCTATAAATAGAGCCTCCTGATCTCTTGTGCTTCCATTTAGCATTCCTTGTTCTTTCACCTGAAAACCGAAAGAGAGTTAGAAAGAAAAGTGTGGTGAAAGCTTTTCTATAAGTGCTAAGTGTGAGTGTAAAGGGGCTTCAGGAGAGAAAGCTTAAGGTGGTGGATAGCTTGGTGGTGTAAGGCGTAGCTAGTGGTGATAGCTAGGCGGTTCATCAAGCGGTTTTGGAGAGTTTTCAATGATAGCTCTGAAAGTAGCTATGTGATGCATGTAGGATCAAGTAGAAACTTGTGGTTTCTTTTGATTAGGTTCATGCATGTTGTGTGGAGGTTGTTAGTATGTGTTATACTAACTTTGCGGTTGCAGGAAGTATGAACGTTAAGCATGGAGGCTAACGTTATACTTGGTGTGGTTGAGCGGATTTAACTTCGGTTAAGCCGTTTGGTTTGCATGCATGTTAGAATCCAAGGAAAACGTGAGAGGTTGTTCCTTGTTATTGATTGCATGTTGTGTAATGTGTGTGTGAGGTTAAAGCATAGTAGAGATGCTTGTGTGTGTTGTGATTAACGAGTTGTGGTGTAGGGAAGGAGAGAAACGTTTAAGTGTTATGCTGAGCTAACGAGTTTTATGCAGGAATGAGTAACACTTAGAGTGGTTGCTGATGAACTCATTGCATGTAGATGCTTTGAGGTTGTGTCATGATCGTTCAAGTATTATTGTTGAACGATTGTGAGATTTGTTAAGGCCAACACACTTGAAGAGAGTCAATGTGTTGTGGTCCTTGTGGTGAGGTTCGGTGAACATGGCATGGTTGCATCGCTACGCTGTGGCAGGTAATGTGGGTAACAAGCAGTTATGCCACTTACTGTGTCGAACAAGTGGTGGTGGGTGCCGGGAAAGGCTAAAACTTATGTAGTCCATGGGGGCGTGTAGAGTGTATGTCTTTGACAGCACACTGTACTCGGGGATGCATAGAGGAGGCTGAGTAAGGACGTAGATCCCACGATGTTCAGTGTAGGATGGCGAACATTGGATGTTGCACCAAGGGTTAGTGGTGAGTAACATGAGGTTATGTCACGCTATGCCGGGAAGGATCGTAAGGTGAATGCCGGGGTGGCAGGTCACGTACTTACGTTTCCTTTGTGTGTGAGATCAAAGCCCAATGCTATGGATCTGTTTGTGATAGGGCATAGTGTGGTGAAATCTATGTCTTTAGTTGCGTAAATAGATCATTGTGTGGCGAAATCAATGATCTTAGCGGTGCTTGTGATGCTCCTCACCTCTGACGGTTCATTCACTGAGGAACCCTCTTGGATGGATCGGCAGGATGACTCAGAGGGTACTTGGGTCACTCCCATGGCTGAGTTCTAGACGACGGTGCAGCCCGGTTGTCTTTGTCGGCGATGGCAAAGAGTCGGGAGCTGGATTCTTGTTCCTTTGTGGGACATGATCTGGTGTGATGATCCGGTCAGGGTTTCTTTGTGATTCCTTGGTCGCGGATATCACGGTGGAGGTGGTCCGGCATGATAGACATTATCCGCGTAGTTTTGGTGGTAGTGTCTATGCATAATAGGTTGTTGAACGCTATTATGTGGTGTGATCACGGTGTGTCGTAGTGTGACTGAGAGGAGAGTGTTCTTGTGGGAAGAACCTCTAGGGTAGTAGATCACTAGTGTGATCTTAGGTTGTAGAGTTACTCGGGATGAGTAATCTCTTGGGGTTTTGAGGATAACTCGTTGAAGTTACCCTTGTGTTTTGTCTCAGCAGGTTTGAAGAGCATGGTGATAGACAATACGGTTGTATTGGTCTATGGTGTGAGCTAGAGACTTTGCTACGGCCTTACCTCTTATTTGATATGATTTAATTCAAGCTTCCGCTTGTGCATTGCTTTGTTGAGTTTGATTGGGGGTTGGGTTGGGGATGATATTTGTTGTACTGTAGAGGGTTTCCGGTCTCACTAAGTAATCCTAGATTACTTATATGACTTTGTTTGTTTCAGGTAACCCTAGGTGTGGTGTGGAACTTGGACGTGGAAGGCCGGAGTAGATTGCGGTGTGTTTTGTAAAACTATGTAAGATTATCGTTGTTTTCTTTAAGACTTTTGTTTTTATATTCGCCATCCCGGGATATGTATTATACGGTATCATGTAAAACGGTGTTTATGAATAAATAAAAGTATCTTTTTTTATGTAAAAATACTCGGTTTTGTTGGTATTGGTCTGGTCCGGGCCAACACAACTCAGTTTTTGTTTTACGGGTTGCAAAGCCTTAGTATTACACAAGCTGAGGTACGGGAACTTTGTGGGATCGAACCATGTGTTGCGGAACCCCTCCGTGACTTGGTTTGGACTTACTTAGTTAACCCGATGTAGCATCCTTGGCTTAATCTATTTATAGATCGAACCGGGGGTGTTACAGATCCTCTCCCTTGAAATCTCTAAAACAATGAAAAAAAACTAAGAACAATGGAGTTTCTCAAATGACGAATCTCTTCGCTAAAAAGGCTAAAAATGTTTATTTATAGTTCTAGATCTTTACAGGGTCGGATTTAGGTAAATGGGCCGAGAATTCTTAAAGTTGGAAAAACAGGCTTCGAGTCGGCTGTTCGTGGTCGGCCGTTCGTGGTTGGCCGTTCGTGGTCGACCGAAGGCGAGATGATGCGAGACGTGAGGAATGCGACCGGACAGACCGTGGGCTAATAGTCTTATGTTCATTTGTTCATGGTTGGTCGGATGGTGAAGTTGTCATCCCTCTCTCGTTTGATGATCACGTCGAGTGAAGTCGAATAGCTTCCTGTTTGGTTGGTTGAGCTCGGTCGGATGGTGGTGATGAAACTGGCCAACCGCGAACAAATAGCTTCCTGGTCAGTCGGTCGAGCTCCCATTCTACTAAGTCAAATGGAATGCTTCCATTTGCGTGGGAAAGCTAACTCATCCGGAACTTGCTGCACAAAGTTTGGTTGAAATCCATGAAGTATATTATTTTAAAGACCCTTCCAAATTTGACAATGCGTCATGGAGCGGTTTCTGGTCCAAATTCTATAATTTTTATATCAAAGATCCATTAAAAAACTTACAAAAAATCATAGTAAAACCGTATAAAAAGCATGTAAAATAGAAGTATATCATTATACGGGGGAGTATGTTTATCATTTGGAAGAGTTGAGAAGGTACAATCCTAATGCTCTTACTTCTCTCTATAACGAATACTCCGTCATGGATTAGAGCTGTCATTTAAGATAGTTTCTTACTGTGATGATAACTTGAACAATCTCATACACTACAAGGAAACATGCTTTTTCCAACGAACTTTTCCGACGATTTTAGTCGAAAATAAACGTCAACTAGACGACGTGTCTACGACGAAATGAGATATCGCTGTAAATGGGGACCAAAAATAGTAGTCATAAAATCGTTGTAAATTACGACTATTTTATAACGAATTACCCATGTCTTGATGTATCGTCATAAATTCCTTGTAAGTTTACGGCGAATTGACGACTCAGTATTTTCGCAGGTAAACAACTTTGTATTTACGACAGAGTAAAGACACTTACAGTTTCGTTGTTAAACTGTTGCCAAATTTCGACATATTTACAACAGACGAGTTAGGTGGGCACGTGAATTTAAACATGTGTTAATGATTTGTACTAGTATTTCAATAACATTATTATTCGATGTTAATTTGTTGTAAAAGAAGACAATAGATAGGAAATTGTGGAAAATTTTAGTTGCAAATTCGTTGTAAAGGCCCAAAATTTCCTATATAAACTATTCCTTCACAATCGAAAATTTCTAATCCAATCACCACATATTCCCTCTCCGAAAAAAAATCTTAGTGCAAAGATCTAATATGTCAATATACCAACTACGAGAATAGATGTACAATCATAAAGATTCCAACGGATTGCTGAGAAAAGAATTTAGAGATGGTCTTCAAGGGCTCATGTACTGGGCCGACACACTGCAAATAACAATTGAAAGCGGTAAAGAATACATGTATTGTCCTTGTCAAAAATGCATTAATATAATTTTTTTACTTATCTCGAGGGTATGATCACATCTGTTGAATAGAGGATTTATGCAGAATTACTATATTTGGTATTGTCATGGGGAAGGTCATGGAGGAAATGCAGCTAGTAATAGCAGTATTAACTATAATGAAGAAATGCATTTAGAGGAAAATGTTCATCAAGTTGATCATCATCCTGTGAATTACAATATTGAAGTTGATAAGATTGATGCATTCATATTCCATACTCATTTAACATCATGTTTAGACCACTTTTGCATAGTTTCATCCGTCCTTAAAGGCAATCCTTTGCACTTTCCTCTTAGTTTGCATACTTACCTGTTTTAGAAAGTGCATTGCATGCATTTGCATGTTTAGTGTCCTTGTCAGGTATTTTGGAGCACTTTGGAGCGAAATCATTGCATCGGGAAAAAGAGAAGTCTGTCTTCAGCATGTACTCGATCGAGACGAGCATGAGAAGCATAACGATCAACCTACTCGATCGAGCCGAGCACAAGACGCGTCACGATCATCCTACTGGATCAAGCAGAGCACAAGAGGCGCCTTGATCAACCACTCGATCTAGCACAGTATGTCGGTTTAAATTCCGCGATTTCAGCCTTCACATTGACCAGTTGTTGTCTGAAGCCCTAGCTGCCTTCCCTATGTAAAGACTCCAGACCTAAGCCACGAAAAATCTCTTCTTCTTTTTCTCTTTTTCAACTTTCAGCCACCAAAAACTCTCTTTTATGCTTTTAGGTTTTAAGCTTTTTATTTTGTAGATCTACTCTCTGTTTTTGATATTTTGCCCCTGTGTTCTTAATAAATATTGTTGTTCGTCTCACCTTGTTCTTTCTTTTGATGCTTGTTTTATATTATTTTGCTATGATTTTGATTATGGGTTGTGAGTGATTCACCTTTAGGCTTAGGGATGGGTTAGATTATAGTTTTCTTATGCTTAATCTTTGATTGCTTTAGGTTTTCAGTTATTATCCCTCTCTGTTAGGTGAGGCTCTATGCAATCCAGTCACTAACCCTGGTGGATCGATTCTAGGGTTCATCAGGACGACAGCGTATGATCGAGCACTAGATTTGAGCCTAATAAAGGATGAGTATTCGCTTGTCCCACGAGAGTGGTTGCACAAGGAGCTCATAGGGCCACAAATGTATCTGTTTCAATAGCTTTCTAGGTTCGATCTCACTGACGAGAGTCAGCTAAAGAGATTGATCCTGGACTGGCGGTTTTGTAAGACCACTACAGTGGCATAACCGATCTTGAGAATCCATGGCCCAAGAATATGCATGAATCAATGTTGATGAAAAGAATCACTGATTAAGTATAAGTCTTCTCTGGTTGCTAAACCCCGTCCCTTAGTCTAATTCCTTACCATTTAAGTTTCATCTTTGTTTACTCTATTTTTGCTCTGTTTCGCTTGCACTCGATCGAGCTCTAGTTACCCCGCTACTCGATCGAGCTCTGTTTAAAGTAGTATTTTCCTTGTCATATTGCAACTCGATCGAGCTCACCACCTTTGCTTACTCGATCGAGCCAAGCTTTATTTGTTGCATTCGCTTGTTCACTTGATCATTTATATTCTGTCTTGCATTTCATTTCTAGGTTGTTAGCTTACTTATTTCACAAACCCACATTGTCTTGGCTTGCATAGCATCTGCATAGTTTTACAGAGCATGCATTGATTCCCGATTTGTTTGACATCTCAAATGCTGCATCTACATGATTAGGATTTGAGTAATTGATAGACCTCCTTGCATTTGCATTCTTGTATTGCACCTGCACGAAAAAAATCTTCCCATCAATTTGGCGCCATTGCCGATTGGGAATACATTTGTTTGCATTTAGAATTCCAGTTGTTAGCAAGATCAAGTCTTCTATTATATTCTGCTATCTGGGTTTTTGTCTGTGATTCGCAGGACAGTTCTAATTTGTTAGGCTTGTGTGACAACATCAACGCAGTTCAGAGGATTATCAGAAAGCAGCAGCAACATGCCATGACCGAGCACTTGGACGAGACCATGGATAACAATCCAGCGAGGCCGGTCAGACCAATCGGAGCTGGTGATGCTCCGAACACACATACACAGAGACAGGGGATCATCCCACCCCCTGTCCGCGGCCGGAACACCAACTTCGAGATAAAGTTGGGGATGATAAATATGGTGCAGAACAAGATGTTCCACGGTTTGCCGTGTGAAGACCCGATCGACCATCTGGATGATTTTGATCAACTGTGCAACCTGACCAAGGTGAATGGTGTTCCTGAAGATGTCATCAAGCTGTGCTTGTTCCTGTTAACTCTTGGAGAGAAGGCGCACCAGTGGGAGAAGATTCCGCCCCACGGTTCGATCACTACTTGGAACGACTGCAAGAAGGCGTGTCTTGCCAAATTCTTTTCCACAGGACGTACAGCAAGGCTCCATGGTGAGATCTGTGGGTTCCATCATAAGAACGGAGAGACATTTTCAGAAGCATGGGAAAGATTCAAGGGTTACACGAGTCAGTGCCCTCATCACAGCTTCAGCAACGAGTCTCTCCTCAGCACAGTGTACAGAGGCGTCTTGCCAAAGTACAGACAGATGCTTGATACCGCAAGCAACGGTGACTTCTTGAACATAGATGTCGAAGACGGCTGGGAGTTAGTTGAGAACATTGCTCGATCGGACGGAAATTATAACGATGAGTACGATCGAACCAACAGAGGCTCGATCGAGTCTGACGATAAGCTGAAGAAGGATGTTAAAGCTTTGAATGACAAGCTTGACAAGCTGATCCTTGCACAGTCAAGCGTTAAACACGTTCACTTTGTCTCTGATGAAGAGTTCATTCAGGTCCAAGAAGGGGAGAATGAGCAGGTTGAAGAGGTCAGCTTCATTCAGAACAACCAAGGAGGTCACTAGAAGGGTTACTACACTTACAAAGCCAATCCCAACCTCTCTTACAGGAGTACCAATGTAGCCAACCCTCAGGATCAAGTGTACCCACCTTAGCAATAGCAGAGTCAGCCACAGCAGCATGTGTTTGTTCCTAAGAGTCAGTTTGTTCAGGGCCAACAGGGCAGTTTTGTGCAGAAGCAGCAGTTAGGAGCACCACCTGGGTTTGCTCCACAGCAGAATCAGGCACCACCAGTTCGGGACGCTGATATGGGAACTATGTTGCAGCAGTTACTGCAGGGTCAAGCGAATGATGTTATGGAAACAAGTAAGAAGTTTGCAGAAGTCAATAGCAAGCTTGAATCATTGAACACCAGGATGACCAAAATTGAGAACAAAGTTGTCGCTTCCTCTTCAACACAACCTGGTTAGCTCCCAGGGAAATCCATTTCGAATCCCAAAGACCACTGCCATGGTGTCTACTCTACGACTGATGCAGAGCAAGCCGCTGAGAATGAACAAGCCATCCAAGAGATTACACAACTACATTATGGTTGTGATGATGAGTGTTGAGCTGTATCTACGACCACACACGCTGAAGCTGAGTAACAAGCCTCGATCGAAGCCACTACTAATTCGGTTTTTGGCCATGATCTGGTGACTCAATCGAGTCAAAAGGCACCCAAACCCAGACAGTCTGTCCCACCCGTCTGTACACCGCCACCACCGTGTACACGCAAGATCATTCCTAAGCTCAAAGATCAGGGGAAATTCACACTTCCGCGTGTTCTCTTAGTAATTTGCAGCTCGATAATGCGCTTGTTGATTCCGGAGCGAGCGTCAACCTGATCTCTTTTGAAATGGTTCAGCAGTTGAATGCACAGAGTCTGATGAAGCGACCTGGTTCCTCTATCATGTTTGGGGATGCCTCTTCAAAATCCCCACTTGGTCTTCTCATTGACTATCATTTAATGATCGAAGATTGCACCATCCCAACAGACCTCACTGTCTTGGATATGGTTGATAAGAAGGAAGTCCCTCTTATTCTTAGAACTCCGTTTTAACCACGGCTGGAGCCTCGATCAACTAACCCAACAAGCTGGTGATTCTTCATAATGTCAATATCAATGTCTCTTACCCGCTCAAGAATGCACTGTTAAGTATTTTGGAACTATCACAATTGTGGAATTGGAATCCAATGTGATTAGTTCAGGAGTCATCGAAACTGGGATAGTACCAACACAGCCTTTTGATTCTGAGAAAGGATGTTTCGATGGAGAGAGCCTCTATGCTTTGTTTACTGAGCCACTAGGAAGGGCTCAACAAGAAGAGGTGAAGATGGTTTCACAAGCTGTTCGCAAGGGCAAAAAGATAAGAACCAAGGGACCTCAACCTGTTCCCTCTACCCCATCTCCGCCTACGACTCTGTTGCCACTGGAACTCAAGAAAGGAAAGCTTGAGTATAAGGTCAAGTTCAAGGGAAGGTCTAAACCCTTCTCGAGTGCCAGAGCTGTCGTCAGCCCTGAGCTCCGAAACAATCCGATGAAGCTAAACGAGCTTCTCTCTAAGTCCCTGTCTATTACTCTGAAAGGCAGGCCAGATTACAACCCCCACTAGCAAGTGGAAGAACGGTCAAGCTTAGCGATCTAAAACAAGCTCACTTTGGAGGAATTCCCATGCGTATCCTTGTAAATATTTTTTAGTTTTGTTAATCTTATATATGCTTTGAAGTGTTTTGTTTTCTTATTTTCTCAGGAACGAGGTTTGAGCCACGGGGAATCCATCTCAAGTAAGGATCATGAACTCGATCAAGTATACCTTTCACTCGATCGAGTGGGACCCGCATACATTAACCAGAGACATCAATTCGACCGAGTGACTCAACCCATTGACCGAGCTAATATTTTAATTCGAACTTCTTTTGTAGACTCGATCAACGGCTTAGATCACTTGATCGAGTGCAGGTTAAAACGCTCCTCACTTTTAAATTTTGAAAATTTCATAAGCATGACCGTTTCTCTGAAGTGGGCTTTGGCTCTGCATTGTCCTTGATTGTGAAAGAGACTCCTCCATTTTGTTTCTCTTTTTCCTTTCTCACCACAAATATCTTATCCCCTCCCCTTTAAAACTCGAGCGAGCCTGCTTCTCTCTTTTACGCTTCTCCCATTTTTTATCACTTAAACGAAAAGCTCTCTCTTTCTTCTTTACTCTCTCTTTCATCCCTCACTCACTTTCTCTTCCTTCTCTCTAAATTACCCAGAAAAATCGCACCGGTTCTTTATAATCTCTTGCATTTTCTCACTTCAATCATGTCTTTTAGAAACCCGGCTTTAATTCTCCATAAAGCAAAGTTAGTTTCGGTTTTATCTTCTCTCCTCTTGCATGTCTGAAATCTCTTAGTGTTATGCTTTTGAATGACTGATTTCCCTTATATAGTCTTGTTGTTTTCTGTTTCTTGCGGTTAAGGACCGTTCTTGACCTGGAATTTTTGATGATTGGTTGGGTTTATCTTCTCTCCTCTTGCTAGTTGTCGATGTAGCACTTAAAGGAGTCAATCCAAATTGGGTACGAAGCTATGCAATCAGAATGCGATCAAGACAATCTAAGTCAAACCAATTGCAAAGATGTGATATTAAACTATCAATCTAAAACAGAAATGAAATGCAAATACATAATGAAATTAGAAATTATAACAAGGCGTCCAGTCGCAAACGTGATGAAGCCCAGGCAAAAATATCAATGCAACAGAGATAAAATGACAGAAGCTAGATGAACAAAACTCAATAAGAAATCAGAATAAAGCAAAAGATCCTAAGGATGGGGCTATTGACTAATGAATCTCCATGATTAACTTCATGTGTTTAACAAAACTCAAACAGAGCTGTTCCCTCAGCTGCGAACTCAACAGCTAGCCAATCCACTCTCGTGACAGAGGCTATCGAGTTAGTGTGTTTCGAGACCTCACTCTCATCAGCGAAATACACACTAACAAGCAGTATGAATCAGTTCACAAATACCAAAATGCAATCAAAGCAGCTAGTATCCTAGGTATGATATGCAAATCTCTTGGAATAGTTAGTTCAGGCATTTATCAAACACCTTCTGAGTGCTGAAATGCCTAGGTTCAGATTCCAGTTCATCAAAAATGAATAAGCATTAAACTCACTAATCAAGAAGGGAAAACAGTAAAATGAAGCTTAAACACCTTGGGTAACCATGGATCTTCAGTAATCTAACCCATCCTTAAGAATCCTAAAATCACTACTCAGAAACGGACTTCATGAAGTCGGTCCTAGAAATAAATAAA
The DNA here is from genome assembly GCA_900406535.1 of Noccaea bulbosa. Classification (NCBI taxonomy): domain Eukaryota; kingdom Viridiplantae; phylum Streptophyta; class Magnoliopsida; order Brassicales; family Brassicaceae; genus Noccaea; species Noccaea bulbosa. The sequence continues at coordinate 17,030 of OVBJ01001903.1, forward strand.
AATCGCATCATAAGATAGAGAATAAGAAGATAAACAACTTTGATGAAGGAAACAAACTATGAACACCACAGAAGGGGATTTTGTGTTTCAGATGCTAAAAGAAGAAAAATAATCCAAAATGCCAGAAATCTGACATCATAAAGTTATTTATACTAGGGTACAGAAAAGGTAAAAACTGGCACGTGCTCGCGGACTCGATGCCCAACTCGACATGCGTGTCTGCTTATGGTCGAGTGCGCGTAAAGTTGCCACCTTTTTTCTCCAACTCGACGTGCATGTCTGGAACACATCGAGTTTGCGTAAAGGTGACTCCTTTATTCTCGACTCGATGTGCAACTCGACGTGCGACGTGCATGTCTAGCACACGTCGAGTTTGCGTTTACTTCTCTTCCAAGCTATCGATTATGGGCTCCACTTCATCACTCTTGATCAGGAAGTCATCCTCCATCTTCAATACATCCTCCAAAGCTTCAAAAGCACCTGATGATAACAACTCATAATGCAAGGAAATATGCATGCCAATGCAAATGCTATGAAGTTTGCAAAGTGAATGCAAATGGACATGAATTGAGAGGATATGATATGATATGTATGCAAAAGTGATGAATTAAGGATGCTAAAATGAGGCTAAATATGTGTACATCACGTTAACCGATCGATCTACTGTTCGATGATCAATCCGACTGTCTGGTCATTGATCCATCCTTGTGATGATCGATGCAAACGTTCGGATCCTGATCATTATCGCTACAGCCCATTCACGTAATCGATAGGATTCGAATTCCTTCGAACCATTCGCACCATTCGGTTACATTCCTAACCAGAACGTGCACTGGTCGATCATCCCATCAAATCACCGATCCATTCTTCCTAGATCATGGCCGATGTTCGCAATCGATTGGATCCGTCAGTACGATCGACTGGTTCTATTCGACGCATCCGATCGTCAATCGTGATCCACCCGATCACCAACTGTGATCCATGCGATCCAACTATGTGTTCCATCCAGTCACCAACGGTGATTCTTTCGATCACCCTGATCCGTCCGATCACTAATCGTGATCCATCCGATCACCAACGTGTTCCATCCGAACATCAACCATGATCCTTTCGATCACTAACCGTGCGGTGATCGACCCCAGTTAATCACAACGTTTGGAGATGGGTCACACCGCTTGGTGATCGATCCCAACTCCCTCGCTCACGATCATATGAGCCCGACCGATTTTGCAGGTCCTTCGATCATGATCATGTCGCCAAGGTCCATAGACCATCTCTGTCGAATAGTTCTGTCAACCATCTGCTTAGAACTTGACCCACCCGATCATCTGTGATCGCGCACGATCGAAAAACCGTTCGGCAATCGATCACACAGTTAGGTGATCGATCCTAACCGTTCGGTTACCGATCAACCGTCTGATTCTATCAGCGCACCGACTGAAAGGATCCGATCAATCCACCCTATCGATCATTCCATCGATCTTCCCTTCCCGGTCGATCGACCCATCGGCCGCTCCATTTATTCGATCGATGACACTGGTCGACTGGTGTACCGACCAGAATCTGACCGCCGACTGTGATCCGTTCGACCACTATCTGTGATCGCCGATCACCGACTGTGACCGCCGATCGAACTCTCATTCCCTGGTTTATTTTGTGCCTTAGGCGTGATTGATCATGAATGTCAATCCTCCATCGTGAACCAGAATAAGAAATGAGAATAATCCTCTTTTCCATTCGCCGCATGGTCTCATATTACTGGAAAACGATCGGACACCATTCGTGTCCGTTCGATCAACCATCGCATATGTTCGAACATATGCATCCTTTGTCCTGTATAACTAATCAGTAAACCAGTTAGTGACAGTACCCGGTCAGTTCACCCAACTGGGTTTAGCTGACCATTAGCTCGTCCAGCTAGTTCAGTTGGCCAGCTAGCTGGTCCAGCTTGTAGCTCAGCTACTCGATCTCCTCCAGCTTATTTAGCTCGACAACTTAGTCCCATTTGATCTGACTAAGTCATTTGGTTCGTTTCTCGACCTTGACTAAGTCGTTTCCGATCATTCTTCTAGACAAAACTTGTTCACGGCCAACTCATTATCTGAACCAAGTAAGTCTTTCCCAAAACAAACCGACGCTTTATCCCTAGCCGGGATAGGGATGTTACAAGTTGGATCATAAAGACAAGATGTTGCACAAGGAGAAGGATCACACAAACAGAGACAATTAAGAACTAAAAAGTCGAGGTGTTTCACAAGGAGAAGGATCGCAAAAACAAGAAGAATGATTCTGGGGAGCATGGTTTGAATGTTCAAACTAAGTTTGAGCATGAAACTTTTCATTTTGATTTATGTCACTTTTCATTTTGGATGTATGATAGAAGCTAGTTTGCTTCAGAATGCTTGGTCGTATGAAACTACTGTACAACCCGAATTTCACCCCTGAAATCCAGCCCATAAGAGCCAAATACCCAAGTTCTAGAACCATGAAACTTCATTCCAGCACAGAAAAAGCCTTCAAACCCACCAAATATCTCTATCCAAGCTCAGCTGAAGCCATACTAGCTATCTATAGTCACGAGGTCGAGTTGCAGCTCGACAGAAGATCAGGTCATCACGACGAGTTGAACAAGTCAAACAGAAATCTCGCTCGGTTCGATTAGGTCCAAAAATAACGTAATTTAGAGCTGCATGTGGGCAAAATATGCGGCACATGGATACAAGATACGCGGAGGAGGTTGCGCTCGACTTCTGGAGCTATAAAAGGAGGACATCTTCAGTTCGCAGGGACAACTTTTTTACTATATTCTTCTCTGGAAAACAGTACAGAGAAAAAGGCGACTTTCTCACGATCATTTTTCACCTAATTCTAGACTTAGAAAATATTTTCTTCTCTTTGATTCAGTTTATATTTTTCCTTTGAGAATAGTTCTTTCTCTCTTCATAGAGTTTTTGTAACATTTTTCATTTGATTAATAGAAATCCCTTTTCGGCAAATTCTTACTTACTTCGATTTGTACTAAAATCTAGCCCTAATTCTCTCGAAGTTTCTTCCTTAGAAAATATACAAATTTCGAATGTGGTTTTTAGCACTCATAGGTTTGATTTGAGTATGTATTTGGTTTGCTAATTATATTTTGATTTGGTTTGCTTGGTTTATTTGGTCTCATTTGAGAATTTAGAGAGAAATTGAAATGATATTGTATCATCAAAAGTTTATTTTTGATGATTAAAATAAAAAATCAAATAAAGTAGAAGTTTGCTACTTATAAAAGAAAGTTCATGATTTATTTATTTTACCAAAATTTAAAAGTTCAGGATTATTTTTTCTATTTTTTCTATTTTTTGTTTTTGGGTAAAAATTGAGCATTTTTAAGAATTGTAGAATTTTCGCAAAATCAAATGCATTTTAATGGCTGAAGTGGTTGAAATAGTAGAATAAATTACATATTTTAGCGAAGGAGAAATTCCGTAAAAATACCTAAACTAAATTTCTGAAAGCGTTTTAGTACCCTAATTATTTTATGCCCCGAAAATACCCTAATTATTATATTTGTTTATTTTAATACCTCAATTTTTTGATTTGTTCCCACTGGACACAATCCATTTAACATAATGATAACTTATGTTATCTTTTTATGTTTTTAATAATTAAATATTAAAATTAAAATTAAAACATATATTAAATAATTCATAAAATTACAAAAATGCCTAAAATTCAAAAATATCGAAAATTACAATTTTAAAAAATTTGATAAATATTAACTGTAAATATTTATAAAATTTATATTATACTTTTTCAATCTAAAAAAAAAAAACTAATTCCTAAAAACTAATACAAATTCATAACTTCAAAGTAAAAAATTAACATGCTTCATAACTTGTATATCTTTCCATGTTTGTGAATCTTTACATAGTTTTTTCTTCAAAAAACAATATTGCTTATGTTTGAACTAATTTTGTAGTTTTGAGCGTTTGGGTATTTTTTAGTTTTTTTCCAAAATTTTAAAATGAAGAAATAAATATTTTTAATATAAAATTTGAAAATATTTTCATTATTTAATATTTTTTACCGAATATTTTTATTTATTTTCAGACTTTAAAGGATTATTTTAGGATTTTTATGTTCTTTACAAAGATAAATTAATTTAATATAATATATATTTCACAGAAATTTGAAATTATTATTCCCAATTTTAATTTTATTGATTGTTTTGTATTTTTGGATTATAATTATTAAATAGTAATTTATAATTATTAAAAAAAATAGAAATTATCTTATTTAAATAGTAATTAATAATTATTAAAAAAATAATAATAACAGAAGTTATTTTTCTGTTAAACGGAATGTGTTAAATGGCTATAATTTAAAAAGTTGAGGTATTAAAATAGTTGGAGTATTTTTCTAGGCACAATAAAAATTGAGGTATTAAAAAAGCTTTTTAAAATTTAGTTGAAATATTTATATAGAATTTTGCCTTTATCAAATACTTTTTAATATAAACCAATCAAGTTAACATCAAATATATTACTAGAATCTAATAGTAGGGTAAATTAGTTAATTTAAAAAAACATTTTTTCCTATATTGTAAACATTGAACATTCATAAATCTATTGATAAAACAAAGATAACAAGACTGCAATTTCAATTTCATTTGAGGTTTTGAATATAAATGTCGTTTAACGCTATTGCATATAAATTAAAAAACATATTAAAATATCTAAAAATCTATAATTAATACCATAAATTATTTAACTCTCTGGCTAATACGTTAAATAAGTACGGATAAAATGAGAAAATTATTCTAAATTATGCATTAAAATTTAAAAGGATATGTATAATGAAACAAAAAAATTAAAACTAAAATGATATTTATTATGAAATGGAGAGAATAGTAAATATATAACTAAATGTGAAAAGACAAAAAATAAATTAACAAAGAAATGTAAAAAAAATAATAAATTTCTGAAATACTCATATTTAATATAATAAATCATTTAACTCTCTTATTAATATATTAAATAAATAAGGATAAAATTAGAAATTTACTTTAAATTATGAAAATCTAAAGGGGAAATTGCCAAAACTAGTACACAATTTGATTTGAAATGCAAAACTAATATCTATATTGAATTGTGAGCAAAACTAGTACTATGGGCATGCACAATTACAAACTAAGCCTTTATAAACAAAGAAAAAAACGCTGGTCGCAATGTCTGTCTTATCCTTTTTAAAGTATATTCATGAAGTCTACGGAATATTAGACTTCATCATGAAGTCTAATTCGTAATCACAACTCAAATTTAATTTAGAAAATTATTGGAAATTTTTTTAATGAAAAAAATTATACATAAATAAGATTAGAACATTTAGCATCTATGAAAAGTAAAATTGCATAAAAATAAATTCATATAAGTCAAGTAAGATAAATTATGTTTGTAACCTATAAACCATGTGAAGTCTACTCAATAAGTCTAATAAATGCTAAAACCTTAAATTTAAATTTTAAAATTTACAAAAAATATTTTGAAAAACATATTTACACATAAATTTAACATAGGCAACTGCAATCCATATAAAAAAATTTTGCAAAGAAATTAATCAATTTAGATCAAGTAAGACAAATTATGTTA
>OVBJ01001904.1:0-22630 GCA_900406535.1 Noccaea bulbosa
TATATATATATATATATATATATATATATATATATATGTTTTAGAGAAGAAAAAGAAGAATTATAACACACATATGTACATGTTAATTATTTTTTTGTATTACAAGATAACTCATGCGCGTATTTAAAATGTTTCCAATCATAGTCTCAATTTCTTTAAGAAGATCAACCATACCAATATGTTCAATGTTTATAATATTAGTCATTCTTTGGGATAAATTTCATCTATTAGACAATTTTACATATGACAACTATAGACATCGAAAGAAGACACGAAAGTGTCCTTGACAAGTTGAATGTATATGGAAAGTAAGATTAACTAATATATATATTTTTATCAAACTAAAAAATAACAATTTACAATATTATTCCATCGTAATGTTTGACAAAGTCCCACTGTTCAAAAAGATGGAAAGCACATAATGTAGAAAACCATATTACGTAAAGATTAACCATTATAAGTGGAGGAAGGACGATGATACATGTTGAATTCAATTCCATGTATCATCAATAATGTGTGATAAATTCCCACCACATACACTGAAAAGCATAAGAATCTCTTTATTAAAAAAACGAAAGCATCAGAATCAGCTTCTCTTTCTCGTGTTAAGTATGAACTAAAGGCTTCTCTCCCCGTGTTCGAAAAAATCAGAATGGAGAGTCCAGAGGAATTTCTTCTTCAACCTCCCACTTATGGAAACTTAATCACTATTCTTAGCATTGACGGTGGAGGCGTCAGAGGAATTATCCCTGCAACCATACTCTCTTTTCTTGAGTCTGAGCTTCAGGTACCTTTATTTTGAGTGTTTAAACTCTTCTTTAAGATTTATATAAAATCAAAACCATATCAAACAAGAGAAGAGCTTTTTTTTTTCTAAACTAGTAATTAAAAGTTAAATGCTAGTACATAATTTTATTAACTGAAAAAGTTAACTGAATTTATTAAGAACTATCGTACTTTCACGTACCTAGAATATCATAACATATATGTATATATTATTAGAGAATATATCCTACATCGGAAGTTGGAAAAGATATTAGAGAATATATCCTACATCGGAAGTTGGAAAAGATCTCAAGTAATATATAAGAAACATGGGCCACTATATTCATTGCCAATTGGTTTGAGTTGGAAGCACATATAACATGATATCAGAGTCACGATCCACACAATCCAACCTGATCCTATCCAAAATTGGTCCAATTATCGATAAGGAATATATCCCACATCGGAAGTTGGAAAGGATCTCAACTAATATATAAGAGATGAACCACTCTACTTATTGCCAATTGATTTTGAGTTGGAAACCTATATAACTTAACAATCTTGATTCATATACTTAATATATATACTGTTTTGACAACAATATCACGACATAGATATGACTTACATTTTGTTAGAATAAAAATGAATATGAAAATAAATGTATTTTTACAAAATCAATGTAACAGTATTTGACAAAAGTATGAATATGTGAGATATCTACAACATATTACTAATTAAATCCAGAAAAAAAAAAAAAAAAAAAAAAAAAAAAAAAAAANAAAAAAACATAAGAAAAACAATAACTGTTTGGAGAACATGATTAACCTCGATGTTTAGATTTCAACAATTCATTTTATGTACGTAGCAGAAAAAGAGGATATTAACTTAGGAAAAACATGCATATATACGTGAAATATAGCTTATACAAAACAAATAGAATGAAGGAAAAATGTGTATATGTAGACATATATGCAGCAATATTGTCATATACCTGACTCATGGAAAACGACAAAAAATATATCTTCAATTTTTTTTTTTATGGATATATTGTTTATAGAATTTTGATAAATACATTGAAAATTTGAGTTATTTGAAAAGTAAGCTAAAAACTAAAAATACTAAAATATATTTATTAATTATTTAAACAATAATCATCTAAAATTTGATCTTTAGAAATTAAGAAAATAAAAATTTGTAATTAACTTCAATTGTTCAATTTTAAATCATAAATTTAATTTTGTGATGAAATTAAATATAAGAAAACAAATTATTTTAAATTGGCCGATTTTTTTTGATAAATTCAAATTATTACAACAACAATTTATGCATGAAGATATAAATATCTATATGTAATCAAGTTTAAGTGGTAATTACACTTTAAGACCTAAATAATTTTTGAGCTTTCTCAAAGTCAAGATATTAGTCTTAAGTTCGTCAAATAGTTTTGGTATGGGTTTTGAGCAAAAAAACCCTCAAACTAATTTCTTTTTGTAAATTTAATCTTTATTTGAAAACTGTACCAATTAATCATATGAAGTCAAAAGAATCTCATAATATAAGACCTCTGTATATTTGTTACAAAATTCAAAATGATTTTGTGCAAAATAACCCATTAACTAAATTCTTTTTGCAAATATAACCCTCAACTTAAAAATGTGTAAGTCAAAGTCGAAAATAACCGTTAAAATATATGTATACTATAAACATCGAGTTGTTAAAAATCATCATGCCATTTATGATATTTTAACTATTTAAAAAAATAACTTTTAAAAAAATCAATCTTCCTTCTCTTTCTCCTTCACCGAAACTGATAAAAAAAAATCAAAACTGAACCAACTTATTCATGATAGGATTACTCGAGTATATGAAATCTCATGCCTTTATGAACCTCTCTCGATTACTCCTATTGTGAGTAAATTGATTCTCGTCTTTCGTCATTAGCTAATGAGATCATGAAGAAAATAATTAACTTACTCGCGATAGGATTATTCGAGAGAGGTTCATTAATAATGGAGGCGAAAGAGAAGGAACTCAGGAAGATTGACGATTGAAGTTTTTTTTTGTTTTTCAAGTTAATTTTAATATATAAAAAATTGTTAAAATGTTATATATGGCATAATGTTTTGAGTCGATGTTTGTAGTTAGCGACAAATAAACGGATCCATTTTAGCTGTGACTTTCGACTTTACATATCTGACTTGCATATTTTTCAAGTTAGATGGTTAGATTTGAAAAAAGAATTTAGTTGGTGGGTTTTTTTTTTACAAAATCATTTTGAATTTCATCACAAATATAGAGAGGTCTTATACTGCGAGGCGAGGTTCTTTTTACTTCGTATGATTGATTTGCACAGTTTTCAACTGAATTTGCAAAAAGAGTTTAGTTTGAGATTTTTTTTACACAACCCTTTTGGTATCGATTCCTTTTGTTGAATAAAATAAGTTGTTTAATTTTGTGCTTAGAAACTAGATGGGGAAAAAGCAAGGCTTGCAGATTACTTTGACGTGATAGCAGGGACGAGTACGGGCGGTCTAATGACCGCCATGCTTACTGCCCCAAACAAACAAGGTCGTCCCTTATTTGCCGCTAACGAGATCAAAGACTTTTATCTTGAACATTGCCCAAAGATTTTCCCTCAATATAAATTTCCCTTTTCGGCTGCAAAAAATTTGTTGAAGTCTTTAACCGGGCCAAAGTATGATGGTCACTACCTTCACCAGCTTATAAAAGACAAATTAGGAGACATAAGACTACACCAAACACTGACCAACGTCGTGATTCCTACTTTTGATATCAGATACCTCCAGCCTACCATATTCTCTACCTATGAGGTTTGCATCTAGTATATTCATTTTTTTCTTCAATTTAATATATTTTGTTGAAATTTAAATGTAATGTTGGTGTTAACAGGTGAAAGATAATCCTCTAAAAAATGCACTACTCGCGGATATCGCCATCTCAACCTCAGCAGCCCCGACTTATCTGCCTGCCCATCACTTTCAAACACAAGACTTAACAGGGAAAATAAAGGATTTCAATCTCATTGATGGTGGTGTTGCAGCAAATAATCCAGTAACTATTTAACTAATTACGAGTCTTTATATTTCTACAACATTTTTGTGGAATATTTTTTGTGATGGATATTATGCTTTGACTATAGGCTTTGTTGGCCATCGGAGAGGTGACGAAAGAGATTACAAAAGGTAATAGTGATTTCTTTCCCATAAGGCCACATGACTACAGAAGATTTCTGGTGCTTTCGCTTGGAACTGGTGACCGTAAGATCGATAAGAAGTTCAATGCAAGAGAATGCGCTGGCTGGGGAATGTTGAGTTGGTTGACATACAACAATTGCACGCCAATCATCGATGTCTTTACACAAGCAAGCTCCGATATGGTTGATATGCATCTATCTACCGTGTTCCAGGCTCTTCATTCTGAGTGCAATTATATCCGTATTCAGGTCATTATATGATATATCCACTAGAAAACTTGTTTGGTTGGTAGTCATCTTGTTAACGTCGAGCTATTCATATATATTTTTGAAGTGATATAACAAACAATAGACATAAGCTCTTATTGCTTAGCTTTTGACCGTTTAATATTGGTAAACATTTAGGATGATACATTAACGGGGGATGCATGTTCGGTTGATATAGCAACGGATGAAAATTTGAGTAATCTGGTAAAGACGGGAGAGAAACTATTGAAGAAACCTGTGTCAAGAGTGAATCTAGAAACGGGGTGTAACGAGCATGCCTACAAGATCACAAACGAGAAAGCTCTTATCAAGTACGTTTAGTAATTAGTGTTATATATATACATGCACGGTATAAGACCAACCTATGTATATATTAACATGTTTGATGTTTTTCTTCTTCTTTATGCGGCCATTAATGGACAGACTAGCATCTATCCTCTGTCAGGAGAAAGGACTTCGTGACGCTCGATCTCCACATGGAAAAACGTCGAAAAAGGGTTAAAACAGACACCTTTTTGGTTCAGAGACTCGAGAGCACACAACGTGCAACTAATATCTGTATGTGGTAGGCATGCACTTTGCGACGCAAAAATGTAATATATATAAATAAATAATACGGGGAATGCACTTTGCTTTACAAACATGTAAATGTAAATATAAGCCCTTTAACAAACAAAGAAAAAGAAACATGTCATATACATATAAATAATGGCAATGCACTTTGCTGTAACAACATGTTTGAGTTTGTAGTTAATTATTAGGAGTTTTAGTTTTATTCAAATCTCATTCGTTTAGCCATGTCTTTCGTTTTGTTAGTTTTGCAAACACTATCTTTTATATAATTTTAAGTTTTTATATAATTATATATAAGTTATAAATGGAACAATTGTAGATTGCCTCCCTCGACTAGACAGACCATCGTCACCATCCGATTCCGAGATCTCACTTGCCCATTCAGTATACTAGAGAACCTTTCTTAATGGCGTCGCTTTTGTTTCCCTCCTCTCTCTTATCTCTTCAACCACCACCCTTTTCTTCTCCTTCCTCTCAAGTCCAATGTCTGAAAAGAGGGGTTTTCGCTCCTCGAGATTCAATTTCCCCGTCTGTCTCTTCATCTTCTTCCTCGCTTCCATCGTCTTCTACCTCCAATTTGATTCCGCAGGTTGTTGTTACCCGAGAACGAGGCAAGAACAAACAAATCATCAAAGCCTTGGTATGCCATCGAATCACTTTGTTTCTCGAGCAGATTCGACACTTGTTCAGTAATTTAGTTTCGGGATCATGTGGATTTGATTTTGTGAAATTGCTCTGAAAAATCCATAAAATCCGATCGTAGACTTGGCCAATAGAACATCTCTCTGGTAAAAAATTTGCAGGAGAAACATGGGATATCATCTTTAGAGCTTCCCCTGATTCAACATTCTCGGGGACCTGATTTCGATCGGCTTGCTTCTGTATTAACTGGTGATTTCTGATTTAGCTCTAACATCTCATTTCCTTTTTGGGGTTTCGTACGACACACTTTGCATTGTTCATGATGATGGATGATAAACTGATTCATCTTTATCGCTACCTCATGGTTACTGAAAATGATTTTGAACGCCACTGTTTACTCAATATTCAAGATTGCAGATTTTTGGCTTTCTGATATTGCCTTTCATCTTGTTTTGCTAGATAAGAGCTTTGACTGGATCATTATCACATCTCCAGAAGCAGGTTCCGTCTTTCTCGAGGCCTGGAAGTAAGTCCTCCTTCTTGACAGAATGTGCAGTGGGTTTTCTCTGGTTTGAGAGATTTCTGGACACATATACCACTCTGAAAAGTTTGTTTAACATGCGATGTGTTGTTAGTGAGTGCACTCTTTGACTGTGAAATGGCATAAGAACTCGTCAACATTTTCGTTCGTCTCTCAAAGTTTGAACATTTGTGTGCTCACACTATTCGTTTTCTTCCCTCATTGGTCGCAATGCCTTAGGGCAGCTAGCTCACCAAAAGTGAAAGTAGGTGTTGTGGGAGGTGGAACAGCCCGCGTTTTTGAAGAGGCAATGCAGTCGGCAGAGGGATTGCTTCAGGTTGCCTTTACACCATCAAAAGGTTCCATTTTTATTCACTCTATGCTAGTCTTTATATACGCATCTTCAAGCATTTAATAGTCTATGAATGTTACATTATCATCGTTTTATGTTCTTGTTATGTGACTATGGAAGATGTGACCTATACCCTTGTCCTAGTTTGTTCACATGAACCACATAACATATCTAGCTTTCTGAAATAATGAATTTTAATGATCCAACCTTCAATTATTCTCCATGGCATATAAATATTAATTGGCTGTGGACACTCTTGGCTGGTTCACTATATGTGTTTTCATTCTTTCAGCAACTGGTAAAGTCTTGGCTTCAGAGCTTCCAGAGAACGTTGGCAAAAGGTCCTCTGTCTTATACCCAGCTTCTCTAAAAGCAAGCAATGAGATTGGTGTGTGTGGTTAAGTTTTCTCAATTCAGTTTAGCATTATGAGCTTATTTTGTTATCCATATAGCTAAAAACTATTAGGATTTAGGACTGGTAATGAAAATAGAAGAGATCATTCATACCCTGTACAATTTTATCAGACAGTTGGAGAACACCTATAAATTTCTTGACAGAGACTTGGAGTAACAGTAATTATATCTAAATTGTTGTTTTTTACTTTGGCTTTCTTGTTCATTGTGTTAGTATTTGCGAATGTTGAAAAGGATTATATGTTTTGCATTTAGATATGTACTTTAATCCATGGCACTAATAATCAACGTTGGCCAGCAACCTAATTGGAAACAGATGACTGTAAAATTAATTTTTTTCTAGTATCATTTCGTAGTTTTTGAAAGTCCATGACTGATCAGCTTGCTCTGCTTCTTAGAGGAAGGATTGTCCAGACGTGGGTTTGAAGTTCTGAGGCTCAATACATACACAACAGTAAGCGGTGTCTACACTTACTAGACATTTTATTTATGTGTGTTTCGCTCGTTCAGTCCTTGGTATGTGATTTATTTGAAGATATCTATGCACTGGAACGGTTTCAGATTTTTGCTTTCTTGCTTGCTAGGTTCCTGTGCAGAGTGTTGATGCGATGCTCCTGCAACAGGCATTGTCTGCGCCTGTTCTTTCTGTAGCTTCACCTTCTGCGGTCCGGTAAGCGCCATTTAAAATGTCATCCTATTGCAACTCATCTTCTGTATATGTTATAGTATAATGGGTTTGGTCCATGGTTGACTTGTATATTTCAACAGGGCCTGGTTGAATCTGATTCAAAATGCAGAGCAATGGAGCAATTATGTTGCTTGTATAGGAGAGACAACTGCTTCAGCTGCAAGACGACTAGGGTTGAAAAACGTGTACCACCCGGATCAACCTGGACTTGAAGGGTAAAATGTTGATCTCTTCATATATTGGAACATGTCAACTAGGCTCTGAATTGAGTCTTCTTGTCACATAACCGAGCGAGTTTAGTCCTATGGTCACCTGAAATTTATGTGGGCTTGTGTGTGTGTGTGTGGTAGGTGGGTCGAGAGCATCAGGGAAGCTTTAGCCGCTCACGAAGGATTACACAGAATACAATAACTTGTTCCACCCTCTCGTAGATAATTGTGAGAATGTTTGTAATTTAGAAGACGGGAAAAAAGAAACCAAGTGAGGGTATTGATAAATCCTCAATTCCGTTTCAGATGTCTCGGATAGCATTTGTAGGCCAGAGTATATAATACTTTTTGAATACTAACATCATTAACGATCTAAAAACATGAAAATACTCTCCATTTCATGTAAATTCATGAATTGTCATTTTTACAATTTCAACAGTAACCTGTTTCTACACTCGTACACAACAGTTGTTTTCTAACTATAAGCAGTCAGTCATATCATTCAAATTTATCTCTAAGGTATACTTTTTCAAAAATCTTTACTTTCCGGTAAGACAATATTTTCAAAGATTTTATAAATAACTAATCTGGTAACTTTTGATTCTGAATCATTTTAGCAAAATTTGAATACATTAGGGTGTATTGAAAAAGGGATTTGGATAGATTTTAGGTGATTTGTATTAAAATGACAATTCATTCTAAAAACCTCAAAATCCAGTGTTATTGAACTTGTGATTTTAAAATCCACTGTTATTGAAAATATTTTTAAAAGTACAGTATAACCTCCATAAAATAATACTCGATAAAATAATAATCACTATAAGATAATAAATTTTTCCGGTCCCAACTCGGACCAGTGTATAAAATAGCAAAATGCGATAAAATGATAAGATAATAATATTTTTGAAACTCTTAAGGAAAAATATAGTCCCAACAATAAGGTAAAATAATAATTATCAAACTTAAGCATATATATCTAAGGCAATTTAGTAAAATATGACTTCAATATAGTTTGTATTTTCTGAAATTGGATTCTTGTTGGAGCTCATCACGAATTTTCCTTATTGTATCAACAATTTATAGTGGTGTCTTCAATTTGTATTAAAAAACAGAAAAATGCATGTATATATTAAAACAAAACAATGTCTCGTACGAAGAAAAAAAGTAAATAAGTAAAATGAAAAATAGAATCTAACATAATATGAACTTTCATTAACTTTTTTGTTTAATACCAATATATTTTTATAAACTTTTTTGTTTTTGATAAAATATTTCTATAATCGATAAATAATAACTCTATAAGATAATAAATTTTCAAAGTCCCAACATTATTATTTTATAGAGGTTTTACTGTAGATTTTAAAAGAAATATTTGATTTTATAATGATTTGGGGAGATTTCCTTGTTAAAAATAAAAGATTTCAAATCACATGGTTTTAGGTAGGATTTTAGAATACTTTAACTAAAATCACTTGAAATTCTATGATTCATACAAAATCATATAAAAACTCCCTAAAAATCAAATCACCATAAATCACTCTAAATATCAAATTCAATACACCCCCTAAAAGATCACGATTACAATAAAGGGAGATTTATTAATAACTTTAAATTTTACCGAATCATTTTCTCGATAGTTTTACTATAAAAAGATATTTATTTATATAAGTTAGTTATTACTCCCTCTATTCCTTTTAAATAAATTTTCAAGTTTTTCAGGAAGAAAATGTTAATTTTCATTTTTCAATCATACATGTATAATCAATTAAACAATTTTCTATATAACTTTAAACTAATAAGAATTCAAGAAACATAACTATTCTCAATAAGTGTTTCTTGAAAACTGAAAAACTGCATCAAAAAATCTATAACATTTACCTTTATGAAACAAAAAAAATTGACTACAAAATTTATTAAAAAGAAACAGAAGGAGTATAATTTATTGTTATTAGTTTCCTTCAAAGTTGATTTTGAATCAGTATATAAAGGGTGTGTTGCTGATTTCAAAAGTACCAACTAAGATACAAATTGATTCAGTATAAGTCATAATTGTTTACTCTCTTTCCCAACTAAACAAAAATGGAGAGCAGAAAAATGGTTGTAATTGTGGTGCTGATGTTGATGGTTGGAAATCTTACTGTTGAGTCGGAAGCTTTTAGCATATATTGTTTTGGAGACTGCTTAGACTTGTGTATTCTTAATCCATACGGCCGAGATAACTATTGTTTTAAAAATTGTCTTAGCGAGTGTGGGAAACAATCCCAAGTTGATTGTGTTTATCGTCACTGTGCCTCCGTTGTAGATCTGAGTAAGTTTTTCGCAAAAATCATTAATTTTTATTTGCATATAAAACTATATTTTAGATCTCCTACTTTTAATATGATTATGTTTATATACGATACACAATATTATGACTCTACTAACAGTAATTTCTATATTTTTTGTTGTTGTTGTTGTGTGTTATAAACAGCTACAAACTTAGGTGTGGAAAAAACTAAAGCATGTGTGAATTCATTGTCATATATATGCTATTAAGAAGTAAAAGTGATATGGTAATCTTACAGAGATGTTTTAATAAAGATTGTATGGATGAGTATTTATTGGTTGATTCAGTTTCCTCCAGAATTATTTATAGAAATCAATTTTTAAATTAGTATATGGAAACTTGTTACTATTTTTTTTTCCTTTAATCACCAAAACACTAATGAATTTTTTCTAAAAAAATAAAAAAAAATTGATGGGCCTTTCGTTTGTTATGTACTTATGTTTAGAGCTTTTATTTATGTTTTTTTTCTTCACTTTTTGTAAATTGTAAAATCACAAAACAAAATGTTTCAACCTGTCAACAACATACAGTAAAAGGAAGGATTGTCCAGAGGTGGGTTTGAAGTTCTGAGGCTGAGAGCACATACAATGGAGATACCATCATGGTTTCTTTAAAATTTTTGAATACATTCACAACAGTAAGCGGTTTCTACACTTACCAGACATTTTATTTATGTGTGTTTCGATTTTCAGTCCTTGGTATGTGATTTATTTGAAGACATATATGCACTGTAACGGCCATATTTTTGCTATCTTGTTTGCTAGGTTCCTGTGCAGAGTGTTGATGCGATGCTCCTGCAACAGGCATTGTCTGCGCCTGCTCTTTCTGTAGCTTCACCTTCTGCGGTCCGGTTAGCGCCATTTAAATGTCATCCTATATATTGCAACTCATCTTCCGTATATGTTATAGTCTAATGGGTTTGGCCTATGGTTGACTTGTATATTTGGCAGGGCCTGGTTGAATCTGATTCAAAATGCAGAGCAATGGAGCAATTATGTTACTTGTATAGGAGAGACAACTGCTTCAGCTGCCTGCAAGACGACTAGGGTTGAAAAACGTGTACCACCCTGACCAACCTGGACTTGAAGGGTAAAATCTTGATCTCTTCATATGGTGGAACATGTTCAATTAGGCTCTGAATTGAGTCTTCTTGTCACATAACCGAGCGAGTTTAGCCCGATCGTCACCTGAATTTTCTGCGGGCTTGTGTGTGTGTGTGGCAGGTGGGTTGAGAACATCAGGGAAGCTCTGGCTGCTCACGAAGGATTACACAGATTACAGTAACTTGTTCCATCCTCTCATAGAGTTTGAATTGGGAAATGCGTGTAATTTAGAAGACGGGAAAAAAAGATACTAAGCGATGGTGTTGATAAAAAATCCTCGAGCCCTTTTCATATACATATATAATACTTACTGAATACAAACATCATTAACGATCTATAAACATGAAAACACTCTCCATTTCATGTAAATAAATGTAACTGATCAGGAATTGTCACTTTCAGTTTCATCATCCCAAGTTTGCCATGTGTAAGTGTTACTGTTTGTTTATAAGTCAAAGTAATACACCACCGTTCATTGTCTATTAAAGGATCTTCTGTTTCCAATTTTTTCACCAAAAGGCTATTGAATTTTATTTCTGAAATATAAAAAAGTTTAGATGGGCCTTTCGTTTGTTTTGTTTAGGGCTTTTATTTCTGTTTTTTCTGCACTTTTTGTAAACTGTATAATCACAAAACAAAATGTTCCCAACATGTCAACTATATAATTTGCATCCGAAGGACTTGAGAGATTTTTAGTGATTCGGCTACTCTTGCTGCTTTGAAAGAACTCTCTGAGCTTTGCTTTTCAGTCAACAGATGATAATAAAACAAAAAGTATTTTTTTGTGGAAAAGTGGAAACGGTTCCGTATCCTTTGTCGTGATGGCTCGTGTGAAATAAACTGAACTAAATTATTTATTAGGACCACGAGTAGAATTGGCCCCATGATGTGTAATATGTTTGCGAGAGGCACAACAACCAGAAGAGATTTAAGATTTATCAGCATGTGGTCAATGCCGACTTCTAATTTGGTTGCTAATTCAGAAATGAAGTGGTGGGTCACACAACACAACTCATCATTATATTCCAATCTTTTAGTTTAAATAACATAATGGTAGACACATTGCGGACTGAAAAGTAATGAAAAGGCGGCTATTACGTTATTATTATTCAGAATATTTCCAAGAAATCAATGTAGTAGGTTCTAATTCTCAACACAGGTTTATTTGATTCATTAATATAAGTGTCGTAACAAACGACTTTCCACCCACTAATATAGATAATCAATCTATAATATTCTTATTTTTCCAAACTACAGCCTACACGGATCATAAAAACCACGTGATTTAAATGTTTTGGAGAATACAAGTTAATCAATTAATATCTTAGAAGTCAGTTGTAAAATTGTGTTAAAACAAATTGAATATATTTTGGAAGAATCAATTACATAAGGTATTTTAACATTAACTAAAGAGATCGAAAAAAATGTATTTTTAAAGGAACAAGTAATTTTTTAGATTTAGAAAAATCTAAATCTAAATGCAGAACACATGTCTGATATTTGCCAAAAAAAAAAAAAGAACACATGTCTAATATAAGGAGATGATGTTGTCATTCGGAGAGAGTTGTTCAACATTTCAAAGTTGGATTTTCCGTTTGAATAGATGTAATATAAAACTACAATACATTACGTAAAAGCTAATGAAATATTGGTTTTCTTTTGCAATTACTCCACATACAGCCAATTGTTTTTTTTTTTAATTATTTGGTTGGTCAGCGAAAACGGTCTAAGCTCTGTCTTTCCTCTCGCCTTCCTTGGTCCTTTTTAGTTCCCTTCTACTCATTCCTCTTGACACCATCTTCAACCTCATCGGAGATCCAACAATCTTCAGACAGAGAGAAATACAAAAAAAAATGGAAGTGGTGAGTTTGACTGCTCCATCTTCACCGAGACATTTCTCTGGCTGCTTCTTAAGCGCACCAACAAGCCCACGAAGAATCACAGAGCTGTACAAAGAGTTCGACGCAACGAGAAACTTCTCCGACCGTCTCACCATTCCTTTTGACTGGGAAGAGACTCCAGGAACTCCCAGGAAGATCCTCAGCGATGCGGACGAAGATACTGTCGATGATTTCGCCTTCGAGATCGGTGAGCAATTCGAAACGACGTCGCTTTTCGCTGAAGAACTCTTTGATGGAGGCAAAATCAAACCCTTGAAGCCGCCTCCGTATTTACAATTAGATGATCATCATAAGTTCACCAACAGTTTTTCGCCTCCAGTTTCTTCTCCGAGGTCTCCGAGATCACCTATTGCTCAAGGCAAGGACATTCTCCGCAAAGCTTTTTCGCCAAGAAAGAAACCAGTAGACGTGGATCCTTTTGAAGTCGCCATAGACAATGCTCGGAAAGGCGTAGGAGAGGAAAGAGGTAGAGAGAGACGTCAGAATTCGAGTCGTAGAGCCGCTAGATCGCTTTCTCCTTTTCGGGTTTCGGCTTATCCATGGGAAGAGCAAGAACAAGAACAGAGAGAGGTGCAAGAACAGAGGAAAGTGTCCTTGTCTTCCATTCCGTCTACATCTTCATCAAGTTGCGTGTCTTGCAAGTCATCTTCCTCCAAGAAATGGAGGCTAAAGGACTTTCTTCTGTTCCGAAGCGTATCAGAAGGAAGGGCAAGGCACAACAAAGATTCGGTGAAGACGTTTTCGGGTTTGTTCAGGAAGCAAGAAGACACCAAGAACTCGAGCTCGCGGGGAAAAGGATCATCATCATCATCATCCATCTCCGCTCATGAGTTCCATTACATGGCTAAGAAAGCAGAAACGAAAGATTTGAAGAAGAAGACTTTTTTGCCTTACATGCAAATAGGACGGTTCGCCTTCTAAATTATAATCTAATGTGTTGATTAATTTGTCAAAGACAAAACGAAAAAGATTTATTTGTTTGTTCAGTTATATGATCTCAGGGAATGTGTCACTTCTTCTCTCTTGTGTGGTTGATGTGTGTTCGCAAGCTTGTACAAATGAACATAATCATTTCAGTTTCTTATTTCTTGTGCACATTGCTTTTTTTGCTGTTTGCATTAGTGTAACACACATTTTGTGAGTGTCCATCTTTTTGAATATACACAGAATATATAAAGTATCGAACTAAATATATTGATTTGGTTCTGCATTAAAGTGAAAGGAAGAAATAGTGTGGATTGATGCGGACATCAAAGAAGATAATAATCATTATCTTCAAAGACGTGATTCGATAAACGGATGGAAGACTATGGAAGTGTTACGAGAACCATGTCCATAGCAACATATTTGTCATGGGATTTATTGAATAAGTTGGATGCAATTTTAAATCAAAAAATGGAATCCCGCTAGTGAGAGATGAAATCAGAATATTTATGAAATAAAAACGACAAGAGAAACTCCACATACTTCAAGGAGAGCCAAAATGTGGTCAGTCATTTAGCTCTTGAGAAAATATGTGATGATACAGTCCTATGAAAAAAATTTAGGCCATATAAGTCAGAAGATGCTTTAGTGATAAACGGTTTTCTTTACAGAAAAGCAAAACGGCCCAGCTTAGCCATGGTTACTAACAACTTTGCTGCTTGAGTTAATTCTTGAGTTTCTAATAATTTTTAATTTATTTATTTGACTTTGCCTAGGACCACTATATATAGTATCGGCTAGACCTGAAAGATGGATATTCTTTGTATCTCCTTTTTACAAAATATCTACAAAGACTATGGTTGATTTCAAATTTGATGCAAACTAGTTTCTGAAAGACAGTTTATGGATAGATAGTTCATGGTTTGTTTTGGAGCTTCAACGAATCAGAATCATTAACAAAAGCACTTTACGCATGCTCCTTCTGTATTATTCCCTTCGTATATGTCCCTTCATCACTTTTATCTTCTGAAATTTATTTTCTTTCTCCTCAGTAAATCCTAATTTTTATGAAAGAAATCACATATACTAAAATCTAAAAGACAGAAAGACCAAAAGAAAAAAATAAAAAGAAAAGAAATTGAAAGCGCTATTCTCGATAACTTTTGACCACTTTGGGATCGAACCCGTGATTTCCAATTACATTGGCTAACTAGATCTTTTAACCAACACACCAAAAAGAATCAACTTATCAATAATGAGCAGACGATGATGTCTGTGGTGGAGGCTCATGATGGTCTAGAGAATCTTGTTTCTCTCCATCAGTCTCATCTGGATCTGCCGCGTGTCCCTCAGGCGGAGGTGGAGGCGACGGAGATGGAAACGGTCGGTGAGGAAGGATTTGGCCGTCGATACAAGAGGAGCATCTACTTTCTGCCCATCTCTCCATATCGTAGTCACCGTAGCCCATGATGGGTTTGCCGGAGCAAAGCCGTCCAAGAACGCTGGCGAGAATGCAGAGAACGATGACAAGGATGAGGACGGCGATAAATGGGCCGATGGTGGAATGGCCGGAGGCAGAAGTGGAGGAAGAGTGTAGTGGGAGCTCTGTAGCTGGTGGTGGTTGCCAGTACAATGGCATTGACGCCATTGTTTACAAATAAGTGCAGAAGAAGAGAGACACTGAAGTTAATAGTGAAGAGGAAGAACTAATTTTAGAAACAACAAATTCGCCTTCTCGAGAAACTCTTTATACTAATTTTTATATTTTTTTAGGAAATACTGAAGAAAAGAAAATTAAGAGTTAAAGGAGATAGGATACTCTACTAATAAAATGGGTAAATCTATAATGGAGAAAAATTTAAACATATTATTTTGATTTTGTTTATAATTTATTTTAGGTAAACAAACAATTTCCACACAAAAAAAGTTGTGCTACTTTTGAATTTTTAAATTTGGTTTGCTAGATTTGAAACAAAAACTAATTTTTGTATTATTTTAAGATATTTTTCTTTGAAAAATGTTGGATGATTTTGACTAAAACTTAAAAATCTATTAATGACGCGTTTTAAAAAATAGTTATCCAACCGATAGTTTGGATACACCTCATAATTACCCGACCAATACCCCCATTCCGTTAGAAGTTAGAACATCAATTATACTCCTTCCGTTTCATATTAGTTGTCATTCTGGCATTTTTTATTTGCAATGTATTTGGAAATATTGTCCAGATACATTTTGTCAGAATGACAAGTAATATAAAACAGAGGGAATAGTGGTCTAAATGATTATTATTTTGAGAAAATCTTTAAATATAAATATTTTGAGTTGGTGAGGACAGTGCATTAACCTGCAGGAGGGAGACCTAAATGTCTGTAAAAAAAGGACAAGGGCGAGAGAGCGAAAGCCACAGGGAATCTATCAGAAACAAGAGACTGTAGGTCAAAAATTAAACGGAAAACGACAACATTTATAAATCAGTAGTACTAATTAGTGAGAATACCAATATTTACCGTAATATAATAAATAAATGATGGCAGCGTTTGGCTTTTTGTTACATTTGGTCTTCGGTTGCACTCACTTTTTCAG
The DNA here is from genome assembly GCA_900406535.1 of Noccaea bulbosa. Classification (NCBI taxonomy): domain Eukaryota; kingdom Viridiplantae; phylum Streptophyta; class Magnoliopsida; order Brassicales; family Brassicaceae; genus Noccaea; species Noccaea bulbosa. The sequence goes on from OVBJ01001904.1 coordinate 16,485, forward strand.
GTACTGTCCCAAGCCATAGCGTAAACATGGAAATTGGAAAACAACGTTTGTAATTTATGCTAAGTGGCATCCACTAAATGACTAAGCTCACCATTCTACAAATTTTCTCAATTTGCTTTCAAGAATACACAACACATGGTCTTCTTTCATAAAGATTAAAATCAAAGTTAGATGTTAGGAGTCATATCATTTACATATTTTTGTAACAAAAACTTGTTAGCATTGTAGTTAAAATGGTATTAGTACATACTGTTTCCTTGAAAATATCGGTCTAGAATTTTTTTTTTTTTTTTTGGTCTGAATGTTAATTAAGAATCAGTCTAGAATTTTACTCACTAAGAAGTAAAAATCAAGGTCCAACGAGATCAACTTTCTTACCGAAGTGGAATGGTTCAAATCCAAGTCAGTCACAAAAACTCGTTCAGTCCGAATAGAAGAGACAAAAGTTAAATCCACGGATCATACTAAAAGTCGACTTCAAGAAAAAACCAAAACAAATGTTTGCAAAGCAGCTTTCTCCGTTAATTATCAAAGTATTATGTTCATTTGTATCCCTTAGATTAATTTTTCCCACCAATTGAAGCTACATATCATCTGCACAAATCTTACATTTTCACATACAGAAGAAAACCTTCAGGGAGCAGTAGTCTTTCACAGGAACCGCGTTGGTAAGTAACCATCCATTCTAAGGGGGAAACTGTAGAACTCCTCGTTCCTGCCATCTCCGTTCCTGTGCTGGAACGGCTTCCACCACGGGATTCCTCTTTCGTTAATCGCCTTTCTTGGCTCCAACGTGTTATCTAGTATGGTCGCCACAATGATCGCCACCAAAGGAGCCGAAGCAAAGATCGTGTTAAGTATATCATTGAACTGCACAAGTCACACAATAACAACGTTATTATGATAAAAAAAGAAACACCATAATATATACATTCATATTAGATTATTTGAAAGGCTAACGTACCCATCCACCACCAGTTCTAACCGGACCATAACCTGCTCTTGTGGTGTTGGAATAAAAGTACTGAGCGATGGAGAGACTTAAGAAGAGAGAGACACCGATGATGTAAATGTTTCTCATGGAATTGGTGTCGGAAAACTGTATAAACGATATTCCGATAGCAGCTGCAAAACAATTCACATGAAAATAACATCAGAAGCAGCCCCTTACTTTTTTTGATTCATATACAAAAATACTACTCACCGACAATTCCAAGTAGTATACAGTATATGCCTGCAAAGATTGGGAGCGGGATAGACGCAAAGAAGGCGCCAAATTTTCCTGAAGATCATTCAAAAAACACAGGTTAAAGCCCAAAAATAGTAACTTTCTATAAATAGGAGGTCCTTAGTAAGATGACTCATTGTGTGTAGAAAGACAAACCAAATATGGAGAAAAAAATCATGAAACCCGTTGAGATCTGAATGACTCTTCTACTCCCTATCCGTGTAAGTCCAAGAAGCCCGACATTTTCGCTGTAAACATGATGTTAAAGCTCTGAAATCTCAAGATAAACAGTAGAACATATATAAAGAGAGGAGAGGTATTTAGAACTTACACACACGCGGTGTTGCCAGTAATGGAACCAAAGATTCCTTCAAGAAGGACACCAATACCCTACAAAGAAAAGATTACAGCTTAAACCACTGCTTACAACATTAAAAAAAGGAAAAGATGTAAAGACACTGTCTTAGTGTTTGGGAATAGAACCTGAAGCCCGACACTACGAGAGACGACATGTGCTGGAGGTGCTGTTGCTCCTGCTAGTCTAGATGCAGCAAAAAAGACTCCGGTAGACTGAAAAAAAATTTGGGATATACATATCATAAGTAGTTGTTGTAGCCTGAAACATGAGTAAGATTTAACACAAAGCTAGAAGGTTGATACTTAATACTGATGAATAAATAACAATCTCAGGACGATGAGCTTATACCTCTGCAGATGCAACAATGGCAGCACCAAACATTCCAAAAACATGACTCGCTCTGAATATCGGAGTCCCCCACTGGAACGGGTATGGAATACTAATCCTGCAAATGAAAACGAGCGAGTGATTAATCAGAACATCTGACTCTTGGAAGAACAATAAAAATCAAGAAAAAAACAGTAATGAACCTACCAGGAAGCTGAGGACATAAGAAACGAACGATCTGTGCGGCAACTTTGTTTCGTGGCAACGGAAACATTGTTATAAGCGCCAGAAACAGTGAGGATAGCAGCAAAAGCCCATATGAGTGCAAGGCAAACAAGCAAAGCATATCTTTCAAGTATCATATGCAGCCTTGGGATGGCCATTTTAAGATACTGCAAGATGGACATAAAAAAAAAAGTTCAGATTTAATATATCTAAACAGTCACCATCATATATAGAGCTAAAAAAAAACAAGATAATCCCTGACTGACTTGCTGTGAGAGGATCAACAGAATCAGCATCGGTAGTCCGATTTCCACACAGTTTGCAAGCTGTAATCAAAACCCCAAAAAGAACACATAAAAGATGACTTAGTGAAAATCGTTTAAAGTTGTCAAAAGCTGATTGGGTGTTTTTAGATGAAACTGTTACCAGAGGGAAGCCTCTAAGGAACAGACCAAGACTCGTAACCGTTACCACTGGCACAACAATAATAGGACTAAAGATTCTGCATTGAAGAAGACACCAAAGATTCATTAAAACGTTACAAGTTTAAACCGAGTCTCTCTTTATATTGATTTTTTTTTATATTAACCTTATCAAGTTCCCCCATGCCTGACCATATCCAATTATGATATTGACGAATGAAGAAATGATTAGTGATCCTTGTACAGTTCTTATAGTATGCCGGAATCTCTGTTAAAAAAAAAAAAAAACCATTACAAGAATGTCAACAAAACAAAAGTAACAAGAAAATGATGCAACTGTATATAACAAGTTTTTTACCTGTTTCTCAGTATCGAACTGACCATCGTTGTAATCTCTGATGATAGACAACACAGGAAGAACATACGCAAACGAAACTCCCATAACCGTGGGAAGTCTTGTACCTATTAGCGTTTGTAGCAACGTGTTTATCCCCGACATAAACAATATCGTTTGGATTACCCGCGCTTTATCACCCTGTTTTATTTTTCCGTTAATAAACACCAAAACAGTCGATTAAAGAACCACATAATCCAATAAAAAATATTCGGAAAAGCAGAAAACAAAACATACAGGATCTCCACCCATTGGAGGCACAAGCGTGTTGGCAATCAAAACAGTAGTCCCGAGCATCACGATGTAATGCTGGAAAGCTAGCACAACCGTCTCATCTGTGTGTAAAGAAAGGAATCAAAGAAGATAATCAAAATGAAACATATCACTTCTTGAATGTAAAGAATAAAATAGTTACAGTCGGTTATAAAAGTGCATTTTCCTGTAATTATAATACAATAATAATTTTTTATTTATTTAGGACATGTGATGATCTCATACGGGCCGAAATCCAGACTAATAATTTGCTAGGGATGGATGCAACCTCCATGTGAAAATCTAATAGCATTTTTGGATTCACCAACTACGTAAATAAAGTATTAAACCTTCAAACCATACATTTTTTATTTGAGAATATAGCTCAACAACAATTCTACAAAACTAGAATTACCACTGAAATCGATTAGTATAGCTCAATAACAAATTTAATTAGTTTTAAAGCTAGAACACCAAGCACAAGCTATATATAATCGAAAGTTCGAAACAGTAAAAACTAAAGCATCGAATCTGATTCCGAGATCTAAAATATTCCTCAAGACACAACCAGAAAGCAAGAAAGATAAGGAGAGAGAGAAGTTGACTCGTGCAACTTTTGACTTTCAAAGAATTTATAAATTTACATCTGAATCGGATTATAGTAATCAAGAAAGGAGAGGAGAGAGAGAGAGAGAGAGACTAACGCCATGAAGGGTTAGAGTGGATGCAGTACTGAAGATGATGGAGTTGCTCGGCCGGAGGCCAAGTGGGTCCTCTTGAAACCGCCATAGAGGAAATCGGCGGAGGACCGACGGCACCGGGTGCCGGTGGATGTTGATGATGGTGACCTGTTTCCACCATAGTTTAATGAAAAACCTATCCTTTTTTTTGGAAAAAAAAAAAACTTTAGGAATCTCTCTTTCTAGTTGCAGAAAGTTTTCCAAATCAAACCGACAAAGAGAAGATGATAAAAAGAAGTTCGCAGAAGAAAAGCGAATCTCGAGACACAGAATAAATAAGAAAAATGAAGATAAAATAAAAAGTCACTGTTTGCTTTGTGGGAGAAGGAACAGAGTTTTTAATTAATCTCTGTGTGAGTAAAGTGTATTTCTTTTAAGTAACTCTCTGTTAGTTGTAAGTTTGAATTGTTTATTGGAACAATCAAGACTAATGTACTTCTCCATTATTAATAGGAATAATGAAGTTTCTTTTTGTCATCCTCTTGTTGTCTTTTCAAGCATTCCTTATATTTTGTTTTCTGACCAATTTTTTTTTGTTTTGTTTCATCTAGTGATATTATTTTGAATTTTGATATAGTATTGTGTTCTACATCCACATTTGAATTATTATTTTTTAACTTCGATGATTTTTTTCTTTTATGTCTCTTGTGTCTTTTAAAGAAAAAAAAAAGTCTCTTTGTTTAAATATTTGATTCCAATATATATTCCAACCATGTTCAATTTACGTTTTTTTTTTTGTTTTTTGTTTTTTACAATTATCCTAAGTTAAATTCAAAATAATTTTACAATTATCCTTTTCTTTGTTACAATTCAAAATAATTATCCTAAGTTAAATTCAAAATAATTTTACAATTTTTCTCACTAAGAATTTAACTTAGATGATTTTTTTTTTTTTTTGATTAAAACTTCGATGATTTTTTGATCAATCTCTCTTTCCCCATCTTTGATCACTATTCTTTTTGTGAAAGAGTAATGTTTATTTCTTTCCTCCTTGTCATGTTGTGGAGAGAAGTGTCTTCTTCGCGTGGAGACCAGTGGTAGTGATAATATTTTAGTGGATAGAGTGAAAATTTGACCAAATCTGATTTCGATAATGAATTGCTCAAAGTAAGCATACAGTAGTTTGAAGGGACAAATAAGCTGATTTTGATGTTTGTAGACACAAATAAGCTTAGCGACAGAGGAGAGGAGAAAGATCGACGACGGGACGAAAAAACGGTTTGACTGCCACTCACTAACGATGCCATATGGCCAAACTGGTTCAGCTAGGTTATACTTGTTTCAGATAGGTCTGATATATGTAATATTTTGGGTTCATGTATCATATATTTGCCCTGTAGACATGGATTGTGGACAACAACAAAAAAAAGAATTAAAAAATAAACAATCCTAGCTAGAAGATAATCGAAAAAGGAAGAATACTAAGACCACTGTCCTATTGTTTATCAACTATATTACAGTTTTTCTTACTAATTTGGGTTATCAAAATACATTTATTTTGTAACTTTGAAAAAATCTTACGTTGTATAGTACATTCGTTAAAGTTATGGCCACCGACTAGAACTGACCATAACCTTATTATAGTTTATGTAAAAAGAAAGCAATGGGGCGCAAAATAACTGAATCTTTTTTTTTTGGGTCAAAAATAACTGAATCTAGTATTCGATGGTATTGACCCAATACACTAAAAATCAGTATAATAAAAACCATGTTACTTTTTCCATGATATCATCATAGTTTAACCTTATTTGAGGTTTCTTAAGTGCTTTGATTACAATATATGACTTCATCCATGCCGAACTTGACATAGCACCAACACGCACTAATTAAGTGATATATAAGATTAGGACTTGTGAGTTGATTTATTACATATAAAAGAAACGATGCATGTAAATAATTACAATATCAATAATTAATTGGTTGTATCCTTAATTTGTATATATTTTGGGTCTGGTATTTTGTACATGCAGAGTCTATTTCTGCTGTTAAGTTCCGAAAATGGACTATTTGGAGTAATTTCTTCTATATTAGGGAGATTTGTTATAATAAGATAGTATGGTTAAAAACACTCGTGTTATTATACAGTAACTCATTATGTGATATAAGATATTTTGTCAACTAATAAACACTAGGTGATAACCCGCGCCCAGCGCGGAGTGAAATATTTGTTAATTTTTATTATTAAAATTATTGGTGTTTT
>OVBJ01001905.1:0-22630 GCA_900406535.1 Noccaea bulbosa
AAGGAGATGGGCACTAGTGTGCATATGAGTACAGCTTATCATCCGCAGACAAATGGACAGTCGGAGAGGACGATCCAGACTTTGGAGGATTTGCTGAGGACGTGTGTTTTGGATTGGGGTGGACATTGGTTTCACAGTTTTAATTTTTTTTGTCTTTTTTTAATTCTGTTTTTTTTTGGCTAAAAACTTCTTTAAAACCATGTTTAAAACCAACGATGGTGATGCTCTTAAAAGTTTTATTTTTTTTTTTCTTTTTCTTTTTTTGCGTGATGCTCTCTTAAACTGTTAAGTATAAATTATCTACTGTAACTAGGTTTTTCATCCGCACTACGCGTGGATCTGTATTAATAATTTGATTAAATATTTATTCATAGCTTTTTTCGTCGGTAGAATGATTAATTGCAATAGATCAATATTCTTATTTCTCTTTTTTTTTTTTTTTTTTAGTTTTTTTTTTTTTTTTTTTGCTCTTTATTCGATTTCTTCTGCTTTGTTTGTTCTTCTTTATCTTTATTTTTCCTCATCTTCCTTCATCTTCATTTTTCCTCATCTTCATTCATCGTCAATTCATTGTCCTGATACACGCGATGGTATCACATACCAAAGGCGTAAACATTAGGAATCAAGAAGTTTTCCTTTTATCTATTAAGTTATAGTTTTAAGTTTTTCCTTTTAAAAGTGTTTTTTCTTTTAAGTTTAGGCAAGGATCTTTGTCCCTTTGCCTATATAAACATCTCTTGGGATCAATAAAGAATTATCTTCCAAACATTAACCTAATTCTCAAAGGGAGACTTGGGTTAAGGGAAGCTTTTGCATTCAATCTTTCTTATTCACCATAGAGTATCAAGGAGCTACGCCACGAGCTAGAGCTAAGGAGCAGGCTCGTATTTACAACTTCTTATTCGATTTCCTTCTTTATGTTTGTTATTTTTTTGTTTATCTTTTGTCCTCATTCTTTGATATCATTGTCTTCGCTTTTTCTTTTTAACGTTTCTTCTTATTTTTGTCCTCGTCTTGGTTCTTGTTCTTTCGTTTTTTCTATGATTAGTTTATGCGGTTCTTGTTCTTTCGTTTTTTCTATATTTCTTTTGTTTAGCTTCTTCTCTTTATTTTTCTTGATTATTCTCGAAGACTTGATCCTTTTATAAATAGTTTTATTGTAATTCTCTAATTTAATCTTATATAGAATACAAATTTAATTATCTAATACACCCAACCAAACTTAAAAATGAAAAACATTCACGGAAACAAAATTAAGCTAGAGATGGTACAATTACATATTCACACATGTAATTATTAGCAATGTCTAATAATAATATAAATAATTTAATTTATACGATCATATATATATAGTTAAGCCTAGCTTTTAATTTCTTATTTTTTATTTCATATTTTTATTTAGCTAGTTTTCTTCTTTAGCCTTATTTTTTTTGTTTCCTTTATGGCTTTGTTCTTTGCTATCTTCGTCCTCAATTTTCTTCATGTACTTCTTTTTCTTTTTGTTCTTTGTAAAAACCCAGAAAAATCGTGAACCGAATCCAAAACCCCAAATTAAACCCGAACAGAAATTTTTTTAAAAACCGAACTGTTTCTATATCTGTGAAACCCAAAAATCCGAAACCAAAAAAATCTGACCCGAAATTCAAAATCTTAGGCCTACTTACTATCTCCTTGTTTATAAGTTTAGTGAGTGATAAATAGCACACTTTTGTAATTTTTTATGTTGAAAATTTACAATAATTAAATATTGTTAAACATTTATACTCAGTTTTTCGGTTAGTTTAGTTCACATAATCAAAATGTAACATCTCCAAAAGTTAAAGACATATCTAAATAATAAAAGTATTCATAAATATTGATGGTTTAGTCATTTATCCGCCACATGTTTTAGTTTCCTCTGATTCTTACTCTTTGTCTTCTTCTCCATTTGGTTCAATCCCAAAAAGCTGAAGATGATCTCTCTACGATCTTCAAGATCCTTGCAGCTCATTTGGTCCTCAGTTTTTTCATTTGTTACTTCGTTTGATCTTGGTCTATTTGAGATTGTTCCTTTTAATCCTCGTTCCTCTGAACTCTCCGGTGCCGTCGGTGATCTGGGAACCTTTATCCCAATCGTCCTCACACTAACCCTAATCTCCAATCTCGATCTCTCTGCCACCATAATCTTCACCGGATTCTACAACATCGCCATTCGCCTCCTCTTCGACATCCCCTTGCCAGTCCAGCCTATGAAACCAATCGCTGTTGTCGCAGTCTCTGAGTTCCCACACCTAACTACCTCTCAGATAGCAGCCGCCGGAGCCTCCACTGCTGCAAAATGTTACAGGAGTTTCTATCGTCCATCCGGTTTAGCGAATTTTGGTTCAATAATCTGGTTTAGTTATCTCATTTTGCAATGAAGGTCATTTGGTTAGACCAATATCACTATCGTGGCTATATGTAAGGCATTAAGCCATTTACAAAAACCTAATCAGAAAAATAATCATCTTTATCATCTTCTCTCCTCTCTCTTTATCTCTATACTCTCATAATCAACATCTATCATCATCCACGATCATCCATACGGATTACAGTTTCCCTAAAGTGATATTCTTTCTATTACATCACTCTTTTGGACTGTATTTCCCCTAACTTTCGAGCTCTCGGGGAGTTCTAGGTCAGGATTTATCTATCAGACAAATTTACTGTCTCAATGGTATCAGAGCCAGGTTAGGGGAACTCCCGACCTAGAACTCCCCGAGAGCTCGAACATTAGGGGAAATACAGTCCAAACGAGTGATGTAATAGAAAGAATATTACTTTAGGGAAATTGTAATCCATATGGATGATGGTGGATGATGATAGATGATGATTCTGAGAGTATAGAGATAAAGAGAGAAAGAAACGGCCGAAAGAAACGCTGGGAAGTTAGGCTTGAACTGGGAAGGACCATACAAGATCACCACAGTCCTAGGTCCCGGAGCTTACAGAATCGAGAACATGGACGGAGTGGCGATACAGAAACCGTGGAACGCGATGCATCTGAAGAAGTACTATTGCTAGAGCCTCCAAACGCTCGTCACTTAGAACTACGGGCGGCTTGATTCTCGCAAGAGATACATAGGCAGTTCGTCCTTGGACGGATTCAGTTGCCACAAAAAAAAAAAAAAAAAAAAAAAAAAAAAAAAAAAAAAAATNAAAAAAAAAAAAAAAAAAAAAAAAGTTTGGCTTGAGCAGAACTACGCGTGACTTGATCCCCGCAAGGGGTACGTAGGCAGTTCATTTTCGGATGTATTCAGTTGCCCCCACCCCCCCCCCCCCCCCCCCCCCCCCCACACCNGATAGGGTACGTATACTCGTATACTCTCATTCATTGTAACACAACACCGATGAATGCAATAACCATTTCTCATATTTCGTTCGCATCTAGAACCTTGCTACTTAACTCTTATCATTTGCTGTTTTACAGCTCAGATATCGTTCGCTGTTGGCCACAGCGGAAAAACTATTGCGATCCTTTGCGGATTCCCACATAATCTAACACTTTCAACATGTGCGCGCTATTGATGTCTTGCGTTTTAACACATTCTAACATTTGTGTTGGCTGGTTTTATCGAGTCTTTTTAGTCCTTATTGAGTCGTTTCAGGTCCATAGACGTTCAGGGAAGAGTTTAACTACTAAGAGGAGCATGCAGATGAAACTGGACGAACGGAGTAAAAAGGCCGTCAATTCGAGGCCCGAACGAGCCTACTAGGTGACCATTCGATCTGAACCGTTCGATCCCATGCAGTCACCACTCTGTTCGATCACACCACTCTGTTCGATCACACCGCTCTGTTCGATCACACCGCTCTGCTCGATCACACCGCTCTGCTCGATCACACCCCTCTGCTCGATCACACAGCTCTGCTCGATCACACCACACTGCTCGATCATTGATTCCTGCTCGATCTCTCACTCCTGCTCGATCACCACCGTTCGATCAGCCTGCTCGATCACCACCATCCATCACACGATCGATCACAGCCGTTCGATCAGCCTGCTCGATCACCACCATCCATCACGCGATTGATCTCAGCCGTTCGATTCGCTTCACTCGACCACCTGTTCGATCTCTACCGTTTGATCACCGGTGTTCGCCACCTGACCTATTGACACTTGTTTCCCAGCCATTATTACAATCACGCTTATTTTTCTGAGTTTTTGATAGACGACATTGAGAGAGATTTTTCTCATTGTTTTTGAGGGAGAAGATTTCCAAACCTTTGTGATAGTTTGGAGAAGAATTCTGAACCCTTGTTTGCATGTTTTATTTTCTATCCAATTAATTCAGTTTCATCCATTGTTGTCATTTGCTTTATCATGTCTGAGTAGTCACTTAGCTAGATCGAGGTTTTCAAAGGAGATCATAAGATGGATGACTGAATGCAAATAGGGTTTACATCATTTCGTTTTCGCCTCTGATAATCTTAATGCTAAAGTCGATTTGATCGCTTGATTTTAGATCTAAGGCTAATCTATTCATCAAAAGTGTTATAGGTTGCTAGAACAATCATTGGTGAGCGATCCATCCTTAGCCTACGAGAGTTGATGCTAAGGTGGATCGTGAACATATCATTCCAGTTCTGTTAATGCTTAACTGCAACTGCTAGGTTCAAACGACAGTTTAGACACCTAGGTTGTTAGACAAAGTTGTAGATGCCACGACAGTGGGTTTACATATATTTATGTTTGAATTCGAAACATGTATTGCATCTTCACCCTGAATAGTCATTTGGTCCCCTTCTGTGAGCTCCTGCGAATTGCCTCGGTCTAATGCATTCCTTTATTGAATTTACATCTCTATTTACATTTCGTTCACTCTTACTGGTTCACATACAAACAAATCATTCTTGTCTTAGCTCTATTTGAAGTCTCGTAGTTTCATAGTGCAACACTTGTCCTCTGGATCTAATCATTTATACTACACTATCATCCTTTTATCAAACCGGCGCTGTTGGGACGGGGACCAATTTGTTGCCTTTGAATCTTGATTTGAAACTTAGTCTAAGATTTACTAACTTGTTCTTTCTCTTTTTGCTTTTCTTTGTTTCAGGTGCATGACCACTAGATCTACACGGAGAAACCGCAGAGAAGATCTTGTCGTCTTGTCCAACGCAGAACTCGCGAGAGTAGAACGAGAAAACAGAACAGAACAGGCCTAATCCTGCAAATATGGGCGACCAAGGCAATCAAGACATGGCCGCTCAATTGCAGCAACTCCAGCAGCATATCGAGCAGATGCGGAAGGCTCAACAAGATAGAGAACCGCAACCTCAAGCTTCCATTGGAGAGAGGGACAATCCGCATACCTTTTACCGCAACCGGTCTGCGATTGTTCCTCCACCAATTCAGAGGCAGGACTTCAAGATTGACACCCACATTATCTCACTAGTCAAGGCGCACCTCTTCAATGGACTACGTGGCCTATGACAATTCAAGGATCTACAAGGAGTGAACTAAGGCCTATCATGATAAAAGGATCCTGAGACGGAACTTTTCCCTAGGAGATCAAGTCTTGTTGTTCAACTCTAGGCTGAAGTTATTCCCTGGGAAGCTGAAGTCACGGTGGTCTGGACCATTCATCATCAAGGAAGTCAGACCTTACGGAGCTGTGGTGTTGCTAGACACCAAGGGAGGAGAGTTTCTTGCCAATGCCAGAGGATCAAACCATACCTTGCCGATTCTGACATCAGAGAGAGAGAATTCGTTCCTCTCAGTGATCCATCGCCAGCCTAAAAGGCATTCAGATCAAGCTAGTGACTTAAACCAAGCGCTTGGTAGGAGGCAACCCACCGGTAAGTGTATATACTCTTATTTATTTTTTCTTAAACTAACTCTTAGCTTCGTTTTCTGTGTTAATGAAAAAAAAAAAAAGATCTCTCTCTCACCTCACTCGCGGGCCCACCAGGCAAGTGTTTCCGAAACACACTCATTCTCACACACCCACGCGCCCATATACTCACACCATCACACACTCTTGATTTCTCCACCACCCACACCTTATCACTCTATCTCTTTCTTCCTTCACCTCCCTCCGAAACCACCACAAACTTTTTTTTTATCCACCCATTGCTCTCACTTCCGTTTTCTTCATCGACCACGCATCTCCATTTGCATAAACGATTCCCTCCATCACTTTTCCAAAAGAAATAAGTCATGAGGTGTTATGCCTTTCATGCTCCCCTCTCTCTTCTTGGTTTGTGCTTTGCAGGTTTTACTGTGGTCGAGCGAAGGCGGTTTCCGGTCAGGCTAACGACGAGCTCAAAATGCTCGGTCGAGCGATAGCTCTGGTCCGTTCGAGCTTTGACCTCACAATCAGCTCGGTCGAGCGAATGGAATACAAGTCAAGGAGACAGTGGTGGCTCCTCTAGAAGGCGAGAGGAGATAACTCGGGGGAAAAGCCACGTCGAGTCAGACAGCAAGTTCGAGTCGGATGACGAGATGGAAGATGTTGAGTCACCAAGAGATATGATAACCGAAGGAGTTGTTGACACCCTAACAGACGTAGAGGTCAAACGCCTTAAGATCCTCCTGGCCATGCAAATAGGGAGAAAGAGATACTCAGATCGTGCTACAATGGAGAAGTTGGGCATCAGTGAGGATGTCGACGCCATGCTGAACAACCTGGGGATCGGGCCATTTATGCACCGAAGGCAAGAGTCTTACAAGAAGGCGACTTGCCTCTTTTTAGCTACGCTCCACCTCTATCTCTGCTCTGATGGACAATACACACAAGATGGGAGTGATGGTTATATCACTTTCTGGGCGACAGGCGTCAGACGCATGCTCTCTTTCAGGGAGATTGACAGAGCACATTACCTCCCCCCAAGCAACCAGCATGGGCTCGACGTAAACCGAGACGAGATGAGCGCTTTATGGGGAACTATAGCTTCAGGAGAATTCAGTTCACGCTGAAAATATGCACAAATTAGAAGCCCGTCCATCCGCTATCTCCACAAATCACTGCCTAACGTACTCAACCAGAGGCACTCAACTGGGACCGTTAATGTGAACGAGATGACCATGATTGATGTCGCGATTACCGGTATACTGCCATGGTTAAGCAATGGGGTGAAGCTGAAAGGAAGTTCGATGAACGGCGGCATCACACGTTCAATGATGGAACAGCTTCGCTCCTACCAAACATGGGCCCTTGCGAATGAAAGTAGTAGAACTCAGTGTGAGCTACGCATGGGTGGACTTGTCACGCCTCTCTTGGCTGCGGTCAGGTTTACTCCAGATATGACCAAGATCGTTGCACCGCCAGAAGAGCTGGACCTCCCCTACTTGCAAAACTGCCACTTCCTAAAGAAAACGCTAGACGGTGGTGACATTATCTATCAGTTCACCCACCGGCAACTCGGAAATGCCCGGATGCTGCTCCCTAACCCGAGATGTACTACGCTCAGAGGCGGAGCCAACGTTGACTTCAACCCGCCTCCATCAGCACTGTTGAGCCACTCGACCGCTAGAGTCCGCTCGATGTCTCGAGGTTACACGACACCGATGAGAAACCAGGATCTTGGAGATCATTCACCCGAGGAAGCGAGTGCGGAAATGTGTGACTTTGACCGTTTACACTTCAAGGAATTTACTGCACGAAAGACACAAAGCGCTGCACTCAGAACCGCTCACGAGCATATCAACCAGCTCCAACAATGGAACAAAGGGCAAGACAAATTCACCAATAGACTCGTCAGCAAATTCACAAATAAGATCAAGAAGTTGAAAGAGCAAGTCAAGGCACTGCAGAACATGATTACCTGCACCTCTTCCGCCGGTGTACGGAGAAGCACAGCCCCAGTCCCAGCACCTCCACCAGAAGTCTCCGAGGACGAGAACGAGCAGCACGCCGACGTTAGTCCTCAGCCCCCTCCAGACCAGCCACGTCACTCTTCCTACAAGCCACGACATGGGAAGAGACGCACCAGGGAGGGCCATGCCAGCCAGCCTTTAAGGCGTCGTGCCTTTGTTTCCAGACCGGTGGAGCCAGCGAGTCACTCGGCGCCATATCCAAGCGTTTCGACCGACCACTACACGCATCAGAGCGCAGGATTAGGTTCCTCCTCCATTCCTCCGTACACCCAAGAAGGCATGGATGCAGAGATCGATGCTATACTCCGTGGCCGCAGCTGAGCTCCACTACAACCTCATTCCCACTGTACTATTCCATTTCTTTCTTTTCTTTTTATTTTCTTTTCATTGAGTCTGTTTCACTCTCTCTTCGATTTATTTTCACACCGGGGACGGTGTGAAGTAAGTCTGGGGAGGGTCTTTGTGTTTACTAAGTCTTTTTCTTTCTTTTGTTTTCTCTTTTATCTTGAGTCATTTTGATGTTTTCTTTGAGTCTGCATGAGTTTTATTGAGTCAAAACTTGTGGCGAATGATGAACTTATCATATGATGTTATGCAACCACTTGTGCTCTTGAATTCTTTCGATCTAGTAACCAATTGTGCAGGGTTTGTTAGGTGCAAAAAGCTTGAACCCCCTCTTGGTCAGACTTCCCCCAGGAATTTTCGTTTTGCAGAATTTTTGGTGAAACATTTGGTGAACTCTAATCATATTGGACCACTAATCTGACTATAAATTCTTCTCATCACAAATGTTATATCAGGGAAACGGATCTAACACTCAGGACTTCTTATTCACTTCACCACTCTCTGTTGATCCTGAGTGGCCGATCCACCTTTGGTTGGTACCCCACCTTGAACCTTATCTCTTTTCAAACCTCATGCACTATGTTCTTCTTTGTCATATGTGCAAATATGTGCAAAAACGTCGGAGAGAAAGGTTCAACACAGCTTCCCAACCACAGAGCTCAACGAGTGTTTATTTGTAACACTGAGAATGGGATGATAAGGTGGAAAATGATCGAAGACAAGATCACTTCTTCGAGAACCATTAACGGTAACCCGCCTGCTTAACACTAGTTCCCCTCTCATGAGAAAAAAAAAAAAAAAAAAAAAGGGGGGGTGGGANCTCGAAGGAGCAACATTGATCAAGAAAAACTGAGAGGTGAAAGAGTTTCGGGTGAAATCCGACATACAAGGAGTTGTGGAGTGAAGTGGTTGGGAACTGTGGCTGTCAACAGAACCATTCTCTCTTGCTGTTTTGCACGATATCATGCATTCTCCGGCGTAACTGGTAACCGTTAAACACTTTCAAGGCCCCACCATTAAATAAACCATTCGACACCCAAAACCGTCTACCCTGTGTAATGTTTTTGATGAGAGGTCCATGCTTTATGTTAATGAATATAGAGAGTTAACCAATGTCTAGCTGGAATTTCTGCAGGATGGAGGCTCACGAAGGGATCAGGATTGCGAGACCTTGGGGGTACTAAGGTTATTATGCGCTGAGCATACACTGTTTATTGCGGTTTTATGATTTTTCTTTTGGGTATGTAGCTGATGATTTGTGACTTCCCGAGTTTTCAAACCTCTTCTCTGTTTCTTGGAATTTATGTTTGCTTGAGGGCAAGCAAAAGACTAAGTCCGGGGGAGTTGATGTCTTGCATTTTAGCGCATTCTATCGTTTGTTTTGGCTGGTTTTATCGAGTCTTTTTAGTCCTTATTGAGTCGTTTCAGGTCCAAAGACGTTCAGGGAAGAGTTTCACTACTAAGAGGAGCATGCAGATGAAAGTGGACGAACGGAGTAAAAAGGCCGTCAATTCGAGCCCACTAGGTGACCATTCGATCTGAACCGTTCGATCCCATGCAGTCACCACTCTGTTCGATCACACCACTTTGTTCGATCACACCGCTCTGATCGATCACACCGCTCTGCTCGATCACACCCCTATGCTCGATCACACCCCTCTGCTCGATCACACAGCTCTGCTCGATCACACCACACTGCTCGATCATTGATTCCTGCTCGATCACTCACTCCTGCTCGATCACCACCATCCATCACACGATCGATCACAGCCGTTCGATCAGCCTGCTCGATCACCACCATCCATCACACAATCGATCACAGCCGTTCGATTCGCTTCACTCGACCACCTGTTCGATCTCTACCATTTGATCACCGGGGTTCGCCACCTGACCTATTTACACTTGTTTCCCAGCATTATTATAATCACGCTTATTTTTTTGAGTTTTTGATAGACGACATTGAGAGACATTTTTATCATTGTTTTTGAGGGAGAAGATTTACGAACCTTTGTGACAGTTTGGAGAAGAATTCTGAACCCTTGTTTGCTTGTTTTAGTTTCTATCCAATGAATTCAGTTTCATCCATTGTTGTCATTTGCTTTATCATGTCTGAGTAGTCGCTTAGCTAGATCGAGGTTTTCTCAAAGGAGATCATAAGATGGATGACTGAATGCAAAAAGGGTTTACATCATTTCCTTTTCGCCTCTGATAATCTTAATGCTAAAGT
Organism: Noccaea bulbosa; assembly: GCA_900406535.1. Classification (NCBI taxonomy): domain Eukaryota; kingdom Viridiplantae; phylum Streptophyta; class Magnoliopsida; order Brassicales; family Brassicaceae; genus Noccaea; species Noccaea bulbosa. The sequence goes on from OVBJ01001905.1 coordinate 10,410, forward strand.
CGATTTGATCGCTTGATTTTAGATCTAAGGCTAATCTATTCATCAAAAGTGTTATAGGTTCCTAGAACAATCATTGGTGAGCGATCCATCCTTAGCCTGCGAGAGTTGATGGTAAGGTGGATCGTGAAGATATCATTCCAGTTCTGTTAATGCTTGACTGCAACTGCTAGGTTCAGACGACAGTTTAGACACCTAGGTTGTTAGACAAAGTTGTAGAGTGGGTTTACAAATATTTATGTTTGAGTTCGAAACATGTATTGCATCTTCACCCTGAATAGTCATTCGGTCCCCTTCAGTGAGCTCCTGCGAATTGCCTCGGTCTAGTGCATTCCTTTATTGAATTTACATCTCTATTTACATTTCGTTCACTGTTACTGGTTCGCATACAAACAAATCATTCTTGTCTTAGCTCTATTTGAAGTCTCGTAGTTTCATAGTGCATCACTGGTTCTCTGGATCTAATCATTTATACTACACTATCATCCTTTTATCAGCTATATAAATTTGATTGATAGTCATTGTTTCGACTCCCAACTTACGGAATGAAAGATTGCGGAAAAACCAAAAACAAAGACGAGCCAAAACCCAACAACGACAAAACACCACTCGGTAAACGTTGGTCTTCAACATCTCACGACGGATGAAGTGTCAGCTCGGCCCGCAAAAGTAACTAAGTGTGAATTTGCAAACCAATCCAAACTCTACAACGAACACATGAAAGATACCCGTTCTCGTAGTAATTCCTCTTTTTGACGTTTCGACGAACCAAACTTTACTGGTGCACAATGAAGAAATGGAGTTCGAAATATATCATAAAACAAAAATAAGTCATGGATAAAGCCGTTCAAGCGACCGGTTCAAAACCAACATAAGCAAAATAAAGCGAAGTCGTAAAAACCATCCAGGCATCATGTCTAAAACCAAAACATAAGGAAAGCGACAAAGGGCAAGGTCTAGGCGACCTGCGAACCATCAACGGCGGAAGCCTTCTTCGGGGCGTCTCAACCTCAGAAACCTCGGAAACGTTACCAGCCTTAGAAGAGGTGAGCTCTTTGGCCACAGGAGTCCCCACATTCGACCCATGTGGATCGCTGACCCCGATCGAGACCGCCACTATCTCAATAGACTCTGCACGAACAACAGTGGCAGAAGCACTTACCGGCACGTCGGTATGCTCAACCTCATTGGCAGACACAGTAACAATCAGAGTCTGGATGGAAACCCCTCCATCGAAGTCAGAAGCAGCGCTAGAATCCGGAGAAAAGGGAGATAAGCCGAGCTCCCGGACAAGGTCGTCGACATTCTCTCCACATCGCGAGTAAGCGCCTTCGTGACTAAGATCCAAAACTTTCCCATCCTTAAGCAAAACGATGAACTAACTCCAAGTTGGCATCAATCTGCGCTAGTTCAACCTCTTTCTTCTTCGTGGCCTTAAGAGCTCTAAGCCCGAACTTAACTTTAACGACGCACTCTTGCTGACTCTTCATCGAGGCAACCTCAGCTTCAACTCTATCTTTGCGACGCTCGGCGGCCAAAAGCAAGTCGAATATCTTCGACAGATTTCCGCGGAGCCCGACGTTCTCCTTCTCTAACCTCTCGACCTTGGCGACGCTCAAATCCATCTTGGCCTGGTGCTTGAGACTGAGTGTCTCGATCGTGTTCTCCAGTTCGGTTTTGTTCTTGGAATGAGCAAACGACAGCTTCTCCTTGAGGGCCAAGGCATTCTTCTTCTCGTCGTCAAACTTGCGGAGATCGTCGCGAGCCTTGTTCTTGCACTCGGCCACCATTTTGTTGATAGATTCGACGAACTGCAAAGCCACCAAACCAGTTTAAAAGAACAACGGAAACAAGAGCACAACGTTTTGATAAAAGGAAAAAGCTTACCTTCAACCCTTGCTTGGACATCTCACTGTAAGTCTTGGGGGTGGGAAAGAGTATCCGGAGGCACGAACTCAACCTTGGAAGACAAGCGAGAAGGCGGATCGGCGGGAACAGCAACGTTGCTCTCGCGAACAACCTCGGAGTTGAAGACACGTCTCTTTTTACTCAGCACGTTCTGGTTCGGTGCATCTTTGTCAAAAGCAAGACGTTTGCGGCTCGGCGCACCGTCGTTCATCTCTTTCGATGGATTGGAACCTTTCAGACACGAGGAGAAGGATGAGCAACCACGGTCGGACGGCGTTGTAGACCACAGGACGCCGCACTGTTTTTGGATCCGGATGAAGAAGTCTTCTTCTCTTTGTCCTTCGGATCAGCGACGGAGCGAGATCTCGGCTCGTCGTTCATTGGCTCACGGCGGACACCTGTGGCAGTTTTCCCGGAACCACTCGGAGCGGTACCACCCTCGGGAGCTCGCCTGACCTCTCTCTCTCTCTCTTTGCACGAAAGGAAGGCTTTCCCATCATGATTCGCCAAGCTCGGAACTCGTTGGAGATTGGTCGTCCCGTTCCCAATTAACCTTCTTAGCAGCAAAAGCTAACTGAACCTTCAACAAGCCTTTTGGAAGAGCGGCAGGTGATGATGAACTGCAAAATAAAATCAAGAGAGAAAGATTCAGGTTCAGAACACAGCCAAACAACAAACGGCGACATCCTAAGGACATTAAGCTAGGCTACCAAGAGATCCTGGTGCACTCTTGATCAAACCAAGACAATCCTTATCCACGGAGAACTCGTTGATTGGGACGTAGAAGAAGTGGTCATCCTAACCGTGATCCTTGTTCGGGAACCCGGTGATAATCCGCCGGTCCCGCTTGTTGGAGATGTAGTACCGATCTAATCTCTTTGCGCCACAAAGCTCCAGGAAATTCTGTAGATGCGTGACTTGTATCTCAACGTCGCACTCATAGGACCGAACCAAAATGCCAACAAGGGGTCTCAAGCCTCTGGGAGTAATCTGGGAAAAAGAAGGACCATGTTTCGACAAGTAGCGAACGATTAGGCCCGGCAACGGAAACCATAGAAGTCATCCTCAATGAAGCACTCGTACATAGTGAAATGATTCAGAGGAGGACTCTCAGCGCGGTCATACGACGAAGGGAGAACGAACTCGACCCCTTCGAAAATCTTGAATCGATGCCGCAGCGAGGCAGGAGAGGATAAATCAGAAAGCGGAGAACCTGGTGGATCCGGCTTCCTCTTCTTGGCTCGCCGCTTAGAAGACTTGACAATCTGGTTCAAAATTAATGACCGCTGGGACTCATCCTCTTCTAGTGGATCTAACAGGAAGTCCTCTTCTTCCATCTTCACCTCAAGTGGATTAAGAAGGTTTGTGAACTCATCGATGATTTGACGACACACCTTTTCCCCGTCTTGATTCCAATCGATCGCGCCACCTGCCTCATCGTCGATCGGTTCGTCGTTAGCCACATCAACCTCGGCATGACGAGAAGAAGATAGATCAGCACAAGGGAGAACCTGGGATTCGGCGCAAGACCCAATCGCCCCAGTCCCAGATGAATCAATTAGCTCAGTGGTGGAGAAATTAGGCTCGTCAAGAGACATCACAACGATCCCGGCTCGACGGGCCGCATGAACGGCGAACAAAATCAAGTCGGAGGTGGCGCACGCGGAACGATGATTCAATTCGGAAAAAGCAAGAAGCCGGCTCACCGCGATTAAATAACGGTCGGTGATGGAAGTAAAGACTCGGCTCGCAGAGAAAGATCGGGTTCACACTAGGACAAGGACACGAAAAAGAGAGACAGCATCGGGGTCGGCGGCAGAAACCCAACTGGACGCGACAGCATCGGGTTCGGCACGAAAGAGCTGAATCGGGCTCGCCGCAAAGAGAGCCGAGACGGGTTAGCTGAGAACTGAGACGGGCTCGCCACGAGGAGAGCTGAGACGGACTCATCGTGGAAGGAGCCGAGTCATGTTTGACGCAAAGGAAACAGAATCGGGCTCGGCGAACGAAAGAGACGATGAAGCTCGGCGCGGAGAAAAGCAATGGAGGAGTTGTCGAGAAGGAATCGGGCTCGGCGGATGGAAGAGATGGTCGAGCTCAACGGAGAAGAAGCTAAATCCGGTCTGCACAAGACATGATCGGGCTCGGCACGAATCGACTTCGCCGGATCAAGAACAAAAGAAAAACAACAACAACAACAAAAAAATCTAAAAGCAGTAGAGAGAGAAAAAAGAGAGAAGGAGGAGCTACCTTTCAAGTTTTTGGAGATAAGAGTTGTGAGGAGGAGATGAGATGAAGTTTACACTTAAAGGAAAAGGAGAGGGACCATTAAAACTTGGGGAAATATGAATTGGTTTGGGCTTTGTGAAGCAAAAGCCCAACTAGAGAGAGAACTCGTCAAAGCAAAAGGCGGCCCGTGAAAGGAGAGTTCCTCAAGACGAAACCAGACCGGAACACCCAAGCTGCACACGGCGTTATAGCTCGCGGATGTTGCACGTGTAGAACCATGCTGCAGCTCGCCAATAAAATCACCGTGCGAACCAAGAAGACGTAATCAGAACGCGGCTTGATCCACAGCATGTTCGGGAGCGAGTCCGGTTTTAGGTCCGCACAATTTTGTTTCGCTATACGCAACGCGAAGAGATGGTTGTGGTTCGCCGTTCAGGTCCGATTTCGATTGTGAGAAGCTTTACCATTGATCTCGACTATTTTTCCTTAGCTCATCACTCTTAACTTTAAGACAAATGAGATGGGGGACTAACTGTTGGGGTCGGAATACTCCCTGATGAGCCCAATGGCGGAGCACGACATTTAGCAAGGGAGGAGTTGTCGGGAACCTTGTTACGGCGAACTACATAGAGTCGCGGCGAGCTAAGCATGAACGACGCGACGAGCAATAATGCGAACAGCCACGACGAATGGTGAGTAGGGCGAGCTATAAAAAGATTAAACTCGCGATGACACGTCGCGGCGACCAAAGATGTGAAGCGAGCTCACACATGAAATTTATGAAGGGACGTGACCGCAAGGATGAGCCGCGATAAAGCAGTTCCAACGACGAACTCAAGGCCACCCACGACGTTGATCATGGGCCGAGTTGTATTGCGTTATGGGCCGAACCAACATCTACAACGACGATTCGAGCTGAGGCCCGTAACGAGGATACATAGTTCGCCCTAGACAATTGAAAGCATCGAACTAACTGCGCCGCAAAAGATTCTGAGAGAGTCGATTTAGAAATCTGTATAAAGAGATATCAAGGCTCGTTGTTTAAGTGACCACTTTTCACATACAACGCTTTACGCAACGCTTTACACTCTACATCAGTAATAACAACCATCTTTGGATCTTCTCTTGTGTTATACTTAGAAATTCTAGTTCCTCTCAATATTGTTTTACTAATCTACATTGTGCAGATTTCGGTTCGCACAACGAGTCCGCTTGGCTTTCTCCTTCACCCGGTTAGTTCAAATGTGAATGTCGGGGGGTGAAATCTGACCCCAACAATGAATAACATAATCTGCCACAAGCTGTCATTTATTGGAACTGGAAGTCGCTAGATTAGGTAAATACAAACACCACTGGAAGTGGCAGATAGGATGATTTAACAACTGTATTAGAAATGAGGCATCCTTTTGTAAAAACATTTGATGCACTTTGGTGACTAACATCTTTCATGATCTTTTTCTTGATTTTATTAAAAACTAACTTTCGGTCGTGGGATTCTTAAACGTTAATTACAATAGAGCATTAGTCATTAGGATCATATTTATTAAAAAACATTAACGACAGTGAGTCAGTGATAATGACGTAAAGATCAATGTTAGAACCTGGCCTTCAGCCCAAGAAGTAAACTTTACCTTCTTTCTCAGTCTCTCCGCCCACTCTCACCGAAGCTCCGTGGTTCCCTAGAGAGCGTGTAGATGTATTTTTCTTCTTTCTTTCCAGTGAGACGACGCTTGTTGTATTCACTTAACGCAGCAATGAGCTATTTGTGTTTTATTTAAAGCTTCTCCATCACTATCTTTATCACATGCTGATCCTCCTATTGTTTGTACTGTAGTTGCAGTGACTCCAGCTATGTCACCTTGAACCCATTCAAGTGCAACAACACTTAAGTAATACTGGATATGAAGTAGGAAAGAGTAGTAAGAACTATCCGGGACTGGTTTTGAGTCGAAGATGACCATCACACCAGATATCTCAGAGGAAGTGATCCTCTGTCAAAAGAATCATGATATTAGCAAATTTTGAAGATTGTATTAGCTATAAAACTGGTTAAGTAGATGGACCTCGAGAAGGTATCAAGCAACCCAGACTTGATCACCAACACCAATACCCTCAAGGCCTCAACAGGTGCGACTTGGAACTCCCACTGGCCAGGCATGACTTCTCTGTTGACACCGGATATGCCAATCAGAGTGGCTCAGCAGAGTGATCAGAGTTTAGTTGATGTTTCGCGGGAAGCTGGTTCTGAGTATCAGGTCTCTTTGAACGGGACAATTTTGGTTCGTGGTTGGGTTTGTGTACCCAAGGTTGAGGAGCTGAGACAGGAGGTTCTGAGAGAGGCTCATGCGAGCAAATTCTCGATTCATCCTGGTGCGACCAAGATGTATTGTGACCTCAAACGGTATTATCACTGGGTCAGGATGAAGAAAGATGTGGCAGATTGGTTGTGAGGTGCAACACATGTTTGTTGGTCAAGGCAGAGCATCAGGTTCCAGGTGGCCTTTCGCAGAGTTTGCCCATTCCGGAGTGGAATGGGCCATGCTCACGATGGATTTCGTTGTGAGGTTACCTATCTCACGGACGTTTGATGCTATTTAGGTCATCGTGGATCGGTTGACCAAGTCAGCACATTTCCTGGCCATCAAGAAGAGAGATGGAGCTGCTGTCTTGGCTAGGAAATTTGTGTGAGAGATCGTGAGGCTGCATGGAGTGCCAGCCAGTATTGTGTCGGATAGGGATCCGAGATTTGCCTCAGTGTTTTGGAGGGAATTTCAGACAGAGATAGGCACTAAGGTGCATATGAGTACGGCATATCATCCACAGACAGATGGTGATGAGATCCTTGTCAGGATTCGGCCCTTTGAAGCAAGTGAGATCGATGATGGAATGATGGAATGATGGAGTGAGTAAAAACGATGGAGAGTAAGGTTAGGATGAACCGATGGATAGATTGGATGAACTGAATGGACTTGAGCCGATGGGATGGAGTGAAGAAGATGGATCGATTGGGATGAACTGATGGATTGAATGGCTGTAACAGAGATCCAGCGGCAAGGATCTCCAACACCACCTTCTTGGATTGCTGATATGACACACAACAATCCAACAAGGGATTTCTTAGATATTACACACTAAGAGATGATCAAAGCTTTGAAAGAGTTTGAGAATAAAAATTTTGATAAAAGAAAACAGAGAGAGTTTCAGAGTATATGGGGCGAGAGAGAGAGAGAGAGATAGAGAGAGAGAGAGAGAGAGGGAGAGAGAGAGAGAGAGAGAGAGAGAGAGAGAGAGAGAGAGAGAGATGATTGGAACATGCTCCAATCATCCTCGGAAATCACACAAAAGATTAAATGCAAAGACTGAACAAAACACAAGAAAATTCAAAGATAACCGCCAAGCATAAGGGAATGGGCCGGACCCAAACTGAAAGAAAACGGACAAGCTTCAGGCAGCAAGGTCGGGCCGGACTCAAACACAAAGGTAAAGAGGGGATTTGGAAGTGGATCATAGGCCTCGTTAAAAACCTGCCATGGAAAACCACATGGGACAAAACCTTGGCAGGGAAAAAGAGCACACTATGAGCCACTTGCCTCTTTATCCCAAGTGTTGAGCCGTTAAGCAAACCAAGGTGGGATGCTTAACCTCAATATCATGCCGACTCAAACGGCTAAATATTCTTCCAACGCCTTGGTTGAATAACTTACTTTGGGAGCGTGTGACCGAGCCTGTCGGAATGGCCAAAGCTTCCTCGGGTTCAACCTGCTCCGGTCCAGGCTGCTCCTCTGCTTCGAGCTCTCCAGTTGAGTCCTCATCCATGATCATATCATCCCCTCCCACTTGAAAAGGATTTGTCCTCAAATCTGGATTATCTGCAAGAAAAGGGGAAAGATCAGCAACATTAAAACTCGGACTTATATTATACTTACCTTGTAGGTCAATCTGGTAGGAGTTGTTGTTGATTCGTTTGGTGATCTCAAAGGGTCCATCTATCCTTGGCATGAGCTTGGACTTGCGTTCTGCTGGGAACCTCTCTTTGCGCAAGTGAATCCATACTTTGTCTCCAACCTCAAAGACCATTTCACGACGACCCTTATTGGCTTGTTTGGCATATTGTCGGGTTTTCGCCTCTATGTTCTTCCGAGCTTGCTCATGAATCTTCTTCACTGTATCTGCCTTTTGCTTTCCATATGTACTCAATCTATCACTTACAGGCAAAGGCATCAAATCCAAAGGAGAGATGGGTTTAAACCCATAAACAATTTCAAATGGTGAGAACTTAGAAGTCGAATGCACAGCATTATTATAAGCAAATTCAATGTGTGGCAAACAATCATCCCAACTTTTCAAATTCTTTTTAATGAAGGCGCACAACAAGGTTCCTAGGGTTCGGTTAACAACTTCAGTCTGGCCATCAGTTTGAGGGTGACAAGTAGTAAAAAACAACAGTTTAGTACCCAACTTAGACCATAATGTTTTCCAAAAATAACTCAGGAACTTAGTATTGCGATCAGACACAATAGTTCTAGGCATTCCATGCAACCTAACAATTTCTTTAAAGAACAGTGCAGCTATATGAGATGCATCATCAGTTTTATGACATGCCACAAAATGAGCCATTTTCGAAAACCTATCAACTATCACAAAGATGGAATCCTTCCCTGTTCTAGTCCTAGGCAAACCAAGCACAAAGTCCATAGATATATCTGTCCAGGGATGAGATGGGATAGGGAGAGGGGTATACAAACCGTGAGGCTGAACCTTAAATTTAGCCTGTTTACAAGTCGCACATCTAGAGCAAATCATCTCCACGTCCCTGATCATATGTGGCCAATGAAAATGATCCCGCATGACCTGAAGTGTTTTGGCAACACCAAAATGTCCCATCAAGCCTCCTCCATGGGCTTCCCTGACAAATAGATCCCTCAAAGAACTGTTAGGAACACAGAGACGGTTCTCGTAAAAGAGAAACCATCTTGTCTAGTATAACGGCCTGTAGCAAACTTGGAACAAGACTTGTAAATCTCAGCGAAATCAGTGTCAGAATCATACAAGTCTTTAATCTGTTCAAAGCCTAAGAGCTTAGCATCTAGAGTAGAAAGAAGAGTGTACCTCCGGGACAATGCGTCGGCTACAACATTGTCCTTACCTTTTTTATACTTGATCACATAGGGAAAGGTCTCGATGAACTCAACCCACCTGGCATGCCTTTTGTTGAGTTTTTGCTGGCCTTTGAGGTGTTTGAGTGATTCATGATCAGTGTGGATGACAAACTCCTTTGGCCAGAGGTAATGCTGCCATGTTTACAAGGCATGGACCAAGGCATATAGTTCCTTGTCGTAAGTTGGATAGTTAAGAGTGGCTCCTCCAAGCTTCTCGCTAAAGAAAGCTATTGGCTTCTTATCCTGCATCAAAACCGCTCCTATGCCAATACCTGAAGCATCACATTCAATTTCAAAGGTTTTTAGGAAATCAGGCAATATAAGAATAGGGGCATTAGTAAGGCGATCTTTGAGTGCTTGGAAAGCATCCTCCTGTGCCTTCTCCCACTTGAATCCAACTTCCTTTTTGATGACTTCGGTCAAGGGTGCGGCCAGAGTACTAAAATCACGGACAAACTGTCGATAGAATCCTGCAAGGCCATGGAAACTCTTGACCTCTCCAACTGTCTTAGGGCTGGGCCACTCCCGGATTGCAGCGACCTTTTCGTCATCCACCTTAACTCCATATGCACTCACAAAAAATCATAGAAAAACAACATTATCTGTGCAGAAGGTGCACTTTTTAAGGTTGGCAAATAACTTTTCTTTCCTCAGGACAGTCAAGACAGATGCAAGGTGATCTAAATGCTCATCAAGGCTTTTGCTATAAATCAAGATATCATCAAAATAAACCACAACAAAATGACCTATGAAATTTTGTAGGATATGGTTCATAAGACGCATGAATGTACTAGGTGCATTAGTGAGACCAAATGGCATGACTAGCCATTCATATAAACCTTGCTTAGTCTTAAATGCAGTTTTCCATTCATCACCTTCCTTCATCCTAATTTTGTGATAGCCACTTTTCAAGTCAATCTTAGAAAATATGCAAGACCCATGCAGTTCATCTAACATATCATCAAGCCTAGGGATAGGATGTCGATACTTTACAGTGATATTGTTGATGGCTCTGCAGTCCACACACATGCACCAGCTACCATCCTTCTTTGGTACAAGAAGGACTGGAACTGCACAAGGACTCATGCTTTCCCGGATATGTCCTTTGTCCATAAGTTCATCAATCTGGCGCTGTAGCTCTTTGGTTTCAACAGGATTGGTTCTGTATGCTGGTCGGTTAGGAAGAGTGGATCCGGGGACGAAGTCTATCTGATGCTAAATGTCGCGGACTGGTGGCAATCCTTTAGGACAATCGTCTGAAAAGACATCTCCGAATTCCTGCAACAGTTTGGCCATCTCACTCGGAAACTCCGGTGCATTGTTAGCTAAAAGGTTAAATATTCCTTTAAAAATGAACAACAGAAAAGGCTTATCAGACAACATAGAACCTTTAACCTGTTTGTAACTAGCCAGATAATTTAGGGGCTTGATTGATTTGACCGGTTTGGCTGGTTCTTTCTCCGGTTGAGGTTTGATTCTTTGACTGGTTAACTGGATCTGGTCTTCATACACCTCTTGTGGAGTCAATGGAATGAGAGTAGTCTTGCGGTTCTTGTGAAGGAAAGTATACTTGTTGGTAAAGCCATCATGTAGAACATGCCTGTCCCATTGCTAAGGCCTTCCCAAAATGATATGTCCAACATCCATGGGCAGAACATCACACAAAACTTCATCCTCATACTTTCCGATTGATAAAGGAACCAGAACTTGTTCCTTGACACTCATATCTCCGGTTTCATTGATCCACTGCAACTGATACGGCTTAGGGTGCTTCTTAGTTTCAAGACCAGGCTTCTTAAACATGGACTCACTCGCCACATTAGTACAGCTGCCGCCATCAATGATCAAACTGCAAACTCTTTCCTTGACAAGGCAGCAAGAATGGAATAGGTTCTCTCTTTGCTCATCCTTTGCTGTTCGAACCTGAGTACTAAAAAACCTTCTAGCTACCAGGAGTTTGCCCATTACTGGTATGGCTTCATAACTTTCCTTGTCATTCTCTGTTTCAGCCTCCATTGGTACCTACAAATCAAGAGAAGATACACGGCAGCCAAATGTTCAAAGGAAACAATTCCCAAAATTATCAAATAAAATTCGAAAATAATTTTAAAATTATGCAAACAAATGCTAAATGATAGATCTATGCAACAATGATCGAAATAAATTATGACAAAATTATTAAAATTATGCAAATAATTAAACTGATGAACACCAATGATTTTCGAAGAACTAGATGGAAAATAAACACAAAAATGATTTCTAAAAATGATGCTAACACTCCAATGATTCAGATGGATGCAAATGATACTAATAATGATGAGATAACACAGAAACTTGATGCAACAAGCTATGAAAACCGGATCTAAGATGCAAAGAAGATGAACAGTCAAATCGATGATGAACACACAAATGCAGAAATCGATGGAACTAAAGTGAAAGAGAGATTCACTTAGCTTCAAAGTGGCTCTGATACCACTTGATGAGATCCTTGTCAGGATTCGGCCCTTTGAAGCAAGTGAGATCGATGATGGAATGATGGAATGAGTAAAAACGATGGAGAGTGAGGTGAGGATGAAACGATGGAGAGTGAGGTTAAGATGAACCGATGGATAGATTGGATGAACTGAATGGACTGGAGCCGATGGGATGGAGTGAAGAAGATGGATCGATGGGCATGAACTGATGGATTGAATGGCTGTAACAGAGATCCAGCGGCAAGGATCTCCAACACCACCTTCTTGGATTGCTGATATGACACACAACAATTCAACATGGGATTTCTTAGATATTATATACTAAGAGATGATCAAAGCTTTGAAAGAGTTTGAGAATAAAAAGTTTGATAAAAGAAAACAATGAGAGAGTTTCAGAGTATACGGGGCGAGAGAGAGAGAGAGAGATGATTGGAACATGCTCCAATCATCCTCG